>CAKAOI010047340.1:59137-83955 GCA_916701655.1 Sebastiscus albofasciatus
ATATATATATATATATATATATATATATATGTATGTATGTATATATATATATTTTTTTTTTACTTTTTTTTGCACATTTTCTGAATTTTTTCGGACGTTTTCCAGATCTTTTTTTAAAAAAAATTCAAACTTTTTTTCGGAAATTTTTCAAACTTTTTTAGGTCATTTTTAGTAAATTTTCTGAAATTTTTAGACAATTTTTCCGAATATTTTTAAGACTTTTTTCTGTCAGAGGTCAAGGTACCCTTTTAAAAATGACCATGACATTTATTCCTCGCTAAAATTTAGCGTAAGTTTGGAGCTTTATTTAGCCTCCTTCACTACAAGCTAGTATGACATGGTTGGTACCGATGGATTCATCAGGTTTTTATAGTGTCATATGATACCAGTATCTTCACTCTAAATGAGCCACTACAACCTCCAACAGATCAAATGGCGGTTAGGTTTGACGGCGGGACTTCAGAGGTTTTTAGAGGTTAATTAAAAATGTATAGTGTTTTGGAGAATCGATCCGGTATCGCACAAAATAATATCGTGATACTCGTGTATCGATATTTTCTTACACCCCTAATTGTATCCACATCCAGAAAAAGTTGACTTTTAGAAAAAGCTGCATGTTTGTAGTTGTCAGTATGTTTTTAGTTGTCAGTTTGTCCTAGAGATGCCGACAACATTACATTTAAGAACATGTAGAATATGTATTGAAGCTTGAGAGCTTTTGGATGCTCTTCTGAGGTGATTATCACTGAATCACAACAACACCACTGATTATTTACCTCAATGTGAAGAATTTGAAGCGATTAGTTTTTGATATAAAAGAATGTTTTAACTTTTCTTTCTTGTAGATACAAGTGAAGATTTGGGAAACTGATCAAGTGACATCCTCATTATATAATGATGTCTGTTATTCAAAGGCACACACAGACGTAGATGAATATTTTTTAGAAAACCATATAAAGAAAATAGTCGTTGCATAATGTAGTTTTGAAGGCCGTGTATGTGTTGCCCTCACAGATGCTCCTTATCCTTCACATATACTGTAAACCGAGCCGCTGTGTGTCAGATGTCGTCCTCCCGAGAGAAAAGAAAATGTGAAAGGAATTATTTCTGATGTGTGTGTCAGATTTCAGTAAATGGCATCCATCGACAAACCCTGCAACACAATTAATTAAAGCCGTGAATGTCATTATCTTGTAATTGCGCTGCGAGTCTGAACACCCGGCTGTCTCGTAGGTAACAAATAAAAAGGAGCGAGGCCGGCGCTGGGCGCGGATCCAGAATCAGTGTTGAGGCCGTGAAAGTCCTAATCTTTCATTTAGATCTCGTTAATGTTTGTGCGTACGGTTGTAGTGTGTTCTGGTTGTTGACGCTGCCCACGCTACACAGCCTCGAATACCCCCCCGGCAGTTCAGCGGGAGATTAGCTAGGTCGTGATGAATGACCCTCGCAACTCCAGCACAAGCCCCCGGGACTCGTGGCCATGAATTATTAAAGCAGCATCATAAATAACTCACCGTAATGAGGGTGTGCTTACACGCTGCGGGGCGGGGAGAGAGCGAGGAGAGGGAGAGAAAAGGGGAAAAGAGAGGATCGCAGTTGAAGAGGAAGGGATGATTGAGAGAGATAGCAGTTTGACCTTGGACTGAGAGCCCGGTTTGATGCTCGGCCGACGGGCGACGCACTCAGGCTTGTAAAAAACGAGCAAATATACGCGAGCGAATTTTGCACTTTTTTTTCCCTCTCCCCTCACGGAGATGGGCTCCATCCCTCTAAGTACATGTCATAAATGTTAATGTTAAGTAACGGCAGCTGTATCTAGGCCACGCAGAGATTGGCAGCAGCAGCGCAGGTTGCTTCAGGTGTTGCTGTCACCATGCAGACGGCGATGAGCCTCCCTGACGCCCAAAACAAGCTGCTGCGTTTGCAGCAGAATGTCTGAGGAGGGAAGTCGAGGGGAAACAACGCCAGGTGATAAATTAAAAACAGTGTGTTTGAGTTCAAAGAAATCTATTTTCTGGAGTTGGTTTGCTGCAAGTTAACAGTCAACCGTCTGTAATTACCCAGAGGCAGCGTGGCTTTGATGAGTGACAACGATAATCCTTCTTTTACCCATCAAACCAGTTCACTATCGATGACCTTTAAAACAGCTGCTTTACAGCGGATAGAAAGCAGCTGAGTGTAGGTGAGATACCTTTGAAATGTAGACATCAAGCATGTGGAGGAAATTGGCGTTTACACGACCTATATGGCCAGAAGTATGTGGACACATGGAGATATCACATTTCAGTCTCTGCACCAGAGTTTGGAGCCTGACTGCAGCCATGATGGCATTAGTGAGGTCCAACACTGATGTTGGGTGATCCGGTCTGGCTCTCAGTCAGTGTTCTAGTTCATCCCAACGGTGTTAAAGGGGCTGGGCGATATGGAGAAATCAAATATCACAATATGTTTGAACAAATGCCTCTATCGATATTGCAATGGTATCATAGGGTTGGGGGCTGCAGTTAGCACTGTCGCCTCACAGCAAGAGGGTCGCTGGTTCGAATCCGGCTTGTTGCCCTTCTGTGTGGAGTATGCATGTTCTCCCCCTGTTAGCGTGGGGTTTGTCCAGGTTCTCCGGCTTCCAGGGTGTACCCCGCCTTCGCCCAATGTCAGCTGGGATCGGCTAAGGATCGGGATAAGCGGTTGCAGATGATAGATGGATGGATATTTCGATATCCAAAATCTAGGACGATATCTAGTCTCCTATCACGATATCGATATTGTATATCGATATATTGCCCAGCCCTACTCTGTGTACAGAACAGTCAAATTCGTCCACACAAAACTGGGAATACCATTCATTCATGGAGCTGTCTTTGTGCACCAGTGGCATTGTCATCTTGAAACAAAGTTTTAAAATGAATTGATTAGTTGTCAACTACTTAATTAATCGCCAACTATTTTGATAATAGACTAGTGAGTAAACTTTTAAGAACAAAAACAAGTCTAAATTCTGTGATTGCAGCTTCTTAAATGTGAATATGTTGTGGTTTCTTTCCTCCTCTGTGACAGTAAACTGAATATCTTTGAGTTGTGGACCAAACAAGACATTTGAGGACGACATCTTGGGATTTAGGAACAACATTTTTCACCATTTTATAAACCAAACAACTAATCGATTAATCGAGAAAAAAACTGACTGATTCATCGACAATGTAAATAGTGGTTAAGAACACTATTGTCTAAAATATCATTGTGCTGTAGCATTAAGATTTATTTTTATTGGATCTACTTTAAGGGGCTCAAACCATGAAAACTAGCCCCAGACCCAAAGGACACGCCGGAGTGTCCTCATTAAGCTGGTTAAAATAAAAAATGCATAATTATTTCTTGGTTTTTTGTCCCTTCCGTTCACACTGAACAGGCTGCTCTCACTGTTCATACTTCACTTACCTACATACTTACGAAAAGTAATGTAATTTGTGTATAACCCAGGTAATCGTGAGCCAGGACGTATTTAGTCCAAAAGTGTTTGATATTCTGGAGAAATCCTTGTTCTCAGGTGTTTTGATGTGAGACACATCAGGCTCTTTACTGATGAACTCAGTACACGCTCACTGACAGTCAACAACATTCCCACGGATGACATTTATGCTGCTTAATGGTGCTGATGAGGCAGAGAGACCATCTCTAAGGTCGCAAGCTGTAAAGGTTTAAGTCCATTTAGGTCCATCAGCAGACATGCTTCCTGTCTGCATGTCCCTGAGCTTCACTCCGAACGTCCACCTGCCTCCTCGGAGTGATTCATACGAGCATCAGCTGGAATGAAGACGTGTCTAAAATAGAATTGATAACGTCTCTCTCTCTCTCTCTCTCTCTCTCTCTCTCTCTCTGCCCTCGTGTGAACCCAGAGGTCGTTCAGATCGTTTGCAAACGACGACCGCCACGTCATGGCCAAGCACTCCAGCATCTACCCGGCGCCGGAGGAGCTGGAGGCCGTCCAGACGCTGGTGTCCACCGTGGAGGGAGCCCTCAAGAAGGTCTCTGATTGGATGGATGGCCTCAACAAATCCTCAGGGAAGACCTCCACCAACGACGAGGCCGGGGACAGTAAGGTGGAGGAAGACGCCGCTGAGACAAAGTAGGTCCCACTGAATGTGCTCTTGTTTTACGCTGGTTTTAAATGCTCTGTTTTCTGAGTACAGTTGAGGAATGCTAAGTGGGCGTGTTCTCAGCGCGTAAGATGAAGTGGATTTATTGCTGTTTCCTCAGCACAGCGGCAGATCTTTTCCCCTCATAAAACTGTGTTCTGCTGTAAATCTTGGTCGGGGAGGGAACGTGTGATGATTGGATGATTAAACAAGCTCAACAAACAGTCATAAATTCACAACGTTTGGCGCGTTGCCCAAAACATCCACACGGAGGTTCTGTGATAATAAAGCGTCTCTGTGGATCCGGTCACATTTACTGATATACTGTTTATATGTTTTCACCAAAATGTAGTGTAGGTTTGGAGCGTTATTTAACCTCCTTCACGACGTGCTAGTATGTCATGGTTGGTGCTGATGGATTCATCAGGTTTTCTAGTTTTATATGAAACCAGTATCTTCACTCTATTTCTAACACTGAGTGTGTTTTAAGCCGTCTGTATCTGTGTGTGTGAGAGAATCTGATGCTGGCTGTCGTCCCTCTGCCCTCAGGCCGGACAGCACGCCGGCACTGTGCGGGGTTACACGCGTCGGTCTGGTGGCCAAAGGCCTGCTGATCAAAGGGGACATGGACCTGGAACTGGTGCTGATGTGCAGGGAGAAGCCCACCAAGCTGCTGCTGTACACCGTCAGCGCCAACCTGCCGCTGCAGATCCAGGTACGCTCAGCCACGCCTCCAGCTCTGCAGCGTTCAGCATGAAAGCACCGCCGAGGAGGCAACCTCGGGGGAGGGGGGCTTTTAAAAAGGCCTCTTTGTGATACGACGTTCAGTGGAAACGCTCGTCCACAGAGAACAACCAGGAAGTTCTTTATGTGTGATGAAAGTACAAGAGTTTGACTGGTGACACCGGAGAGGAGACATGATGCTAATAATAATACAAAGAGAGCACGTGGTAGACTGAATATTAGGTTTCATTTGAATACAGATACATTCAGAATGCAGCATTATACATTTCCTTTGTATTTGTGCAGAACACACCGTTTATCTGCGGCTGCTCGGAGTACATTTTGATGCAGTTAGAAACAGCAGAAGGTAAAAAAGCGGCTTTAAAGAAATGGAAACAAAACCTCCTGTCAGCTGTGATGGGTGGGTGTGTGTTCATCAGTGAAGGGTGATACGGGAAACAAATGATCCTGTGAGATGCTGTTGAAAGCTCCGAGATTACATTGTCACACTAATTGTCACTACATTTTTACACATTTCAGTGATATATGTCGCTGTACGTTGGCATTAAAAGTAGCCTTACTGAATCAGAATGATATAAACTCCATCAGATATGCACAGGACAGCAGGGCATTACTACTGTATGCAAACATGCTTTAGATTATTTACACACCTAACACATGTTTATTTGTTTAATGTTTAATTATGTCCATTTTCCCCCTGAGGTCTGTCGTAAACTGGGCGACTAAAAGGATGTTGCACAGCCAGATGTTAACATAAGTCCTGTTCACACATGCAGAACATTCACTGAAGTGTTCAGGAACATTTCCTGCACGGGTTGATGTGTGAACGGGAGCAGGGATCCATATTCAGGGAAATCTGTACCGCCAGTAAATCGAACGCGTGTTTCTGATTCAAGTGTATCACGACAAAACGTTAGTTGTCTGACAAACTTGTTGAATATTAAATTCATAACAAGAACGCTGGAACCGGACAAAAACAGCTGCTCGTCTGCCGTGTTCCCGAAAACAATAAGAGATGTCTTCCCAGTCATTTACAACGAGGACCAGAAATAAAAACTGTTGCATAGAGGCTTGCAGGTTTGGCCAAAAAAGGTTAAAACAAAATAATAAATCATCTGTTAAATTAAAAATATTTAATCTTGATTAGTTGCATGATGCATAGTTAATCATGATTAATCACAAATTAATCACACATTTTTTTATCTGTTCTAAATGTACCTTTAAAGGGAGATTTGTCAAGTATTTAATCCTCTTATCAACATGGGAGTGGACAAATATGCTGCTTTATGCAAATGAATGTATATATTTATTATTGTAAATCAATTAACAACACAAAACAATGACAGATATTATCCAGAAACCCTCACAGGTACTGCATTTAACATAAAACAATATGCTCCAACATGGCAAACTGCAGCCCAACAGGCAACAACAGCTGTCAGTGTGTCAGTGTGCTGACTTGACTATGACTTGCTCCAAACTGCATGTGATTATCATAAAGTGGGCATGTCTGTAAAGGAGAGACTCGTGGGTACCCATAGAACCCATTTACATTCACTGATCTGGAGGTCAGAGGTCAAGGGACCCCTTTGAAAATGGACATGACAGTTTTTCCTCTCCAAAATGTAGCGTAAATTTGGAGCGTTATTTAACCTCCTTCATGACCAGCTAGTATGACATGATGTTGGTTGGTACCGATGGATTCTTTAGATTTTATGATTTCATACCAGTCAGTTTCACTCAAGCTCTAAAACTGAGCCCGCTGCAACCAAATAATCGCAAGTTGCGTTAATACGCGTCATTATCGCGTTAACTTTGACAGCCCTAAAAATAATATGTAAACACATTGCTCAATACCAATGACATGAACAACAGCCACAGAATGATCCACTCAACCATGTTTTAGAGTCTCATTAACAGTAAAGAGTGCGGTCTTGATATGACACTCGTGATTATCACAAGCAGTCAAATCTCCTCTAAGATCAGCGTTGGATTAGAAATTAGCTATAGTAATTAAATGAAAATCAAAGCAAAAATACCAGTGATGCCTCGTATTGTTTCTCTGACAAAATAACTCTACGCACAAAGATATTGTTTTATTAATCCTTCAAAACACCCTAATTAAAATAAAAGATAATTCAATAAAGATAAATTCCTCCTGAGAAGAATCCAGTAGAACCAGTTTAAATCATTAACGGCACAAAGCAGCAGAGACGAGTTTAAGAGGAACAAAACACTCTTGTGTCCCCAGAATAATGAAGCCTTACCATAATGATGTTTCACAGAGGCGTTTTCTGGGAGAAATAAATAATTCCTCATGGATGAGAACGTTTTTTTTCTTCTTAAAGCAGATGAAAGGATTATTTTTAGTCGGTAGGAGATACAGAGGAGATGGTTTGAAGTGGATATGATGTGAAAAGGAAGTGGCCTGTGCTGCTGAGACTACACTTGATTTATCTCCCAGTCTCCTTGAGACGTCTAAAGACTGCAGTATAATCTTCATCATCCTCACCCCTGACCACCGGGACCCTCTCTGTGCAGCACCGGCTTGTTATTTCAGGAGGATACGATGCATCCCAACAGCCCTGAGAGCTTCGTGAGGTTTTAACATCCAGAAATATACAAATAGTTTAATCAACAGATCTGTACCCTCCAGATGAGTTTCCCCGAGCCCCCCCCTCTCTGAGCATCTGTTAACTAACAAAGCGGTGTCGATGTACACAGAGCCTAAATGGTGCTTCCTGTGAACCCCCATCTCAGTTAATTACCTGCCATATCTGCTGCGCGTGCTTCATCATCAAAGGAGGAAACCATCTGAAGCTCTCATTTCCTGTTCTGAACTGGGAGGGATCGACAGGCAGAGGGTGATGGATGGATGGATGGACGGATGGGGGTCATTCCTTGCTGAGACGAGATGGAGAGAGAATGAAAACACGCCAGTGAAGGCAACACGTATCCCGAGGATAAAACAAGATAGTTTGGCGTGCTAGGAACCGGCTGGCAGAAACATCAGGGGTGGAAACTGTGAATGAAATGTGGAGGGAGAGCTGCAACTAACGATTATCTCCATTAACTGATTCATCTGTGGATTATTTTCTTGATTAATCGATTAGTTGTTTGTTCTCTAACGTCCTCAAATGTCTTGTTTCATATATTATTGTTGTTAAATGTAATCATTCACATTTAAGAAGGAAGGAATCAGAGAATTTAGACTTTTTTTTCCTTAAAGAATTACTCAAACTCAACAAATAGTTGCTGAATAACTTAATAGTTGCTGTTTGGTATTAAAGAAAAACATTTAAATGTAGTTTTATATGAAATCATGTTTATGTTTTTACTGTAGTTCTTTCAGCTCCTAAATATCATTAATCATATCAGAATTCATGAATTCTCAAATAAGAAAATGGGGTTTGATTTCATGAAAGTCATGATGGATCATTACTTCAAGATACCGTCAATGAACCAACATTCCTGTGTTTGTTTCAGATTAAAATCCCACCAGCAGAGGGAGGGATTATTCTGTTTCTTTTATTATGAAACATCTGTGCAGGAAGTGTTACATTTTATCGATGTTAGTTTAAAGGCAGGTTGACGATGTTCTCCAGTCTACACTATCTGTTATATTAGTTGAAATGGTCTTTACCCCCCGACAGCGATCCGTTACTGATGAGCTCTGAAAAAGGACCGGAAAAGAGGCGTCATCTGTAGCTGCTGTAATCCTGTAAAAACGTCTACCAATCACTGCCTCGAGGTCCGCTTGGAAAGAACCAATCAGATGCCTCCCTGCTCGTACTCTACCCTTGTCCTCTTCAGCATTCGGTTGTACTTAGCTCAAAACTGTAGTCCACAAACCAATGGTTGACGTCACGGTGACTACATCCATTTCTTATATACAGTCTATAGTTTTACGCAGCTGAACCTTCGTCTTAACCTGTGATGCAGAAGGTCCATCTCAGTGCGATTCCCATTGTGATGTTGGCGTAAAAGTGACTTATCCACGCATGAATCTGACACGTTAAACTATATTGCATGTCTGAAAGAGGATTAATCTAAGTGTGTTTCAGATAAAGGCCTTTTCATCTCTGCAGTCGAGGTCAATAAAGTATATCTAAGTATTTTATTTGGAGGCCAGTGACTGCACATGACCGGACCTATCTGTTCAGAGAGTGTAAAGCAGAAGAGCAGCAGCATCTTGTTCTTTACAAACAGCAGGAGTCAATGTTTTGCTTCTGTGATGTTTGATTTTTAATTAACGGTGCGGCCCTCTTTGCAGACGATGACGGAGGACAAGTACGAGGTGCAGTCGTGCGTGCCCGAGGCGGCCATCCGGGTCTGCAGCACCAAAGACCCCCGACTCACGCTGAAGATAACCCTCTCCTCCTTAACCATGAGGGAGGACCACAGCACCACACAACAAGGTACTGACTCCTCCTCCTCCTCCACCTCCTCCTCCCCACCCCCACCCCCACCCACAACCCCCTCCTCTGCTTCCTATTTGGGACGATGCTTCCCCTGTTTTTATTTGACCTTTATAAGACAACAGAGGGCTGAGAGGGTATAAAGGTACTGTGACACCTGAGCTTGATATGGGAGAGAGAGAGAGAGACGAGGGGGACGTGGTGAAGGACGATAGACTGGGAGGGCTGAAAGCTGAGAGGAGAACAGGGGGAAAAGGAGAAGGGCTGATATGGATCTGGGTCAAGAGTGGTGGAAATAGCAGATGGCCGGTGAAGGCTGATTTCCGCGGGGGATGTGTTGGGTTGGGATTGGCGAAAAAGGAGACGTCTGTCTCAGGTGTCCTCTCGTATATCATCATCCTACATCTGACTGAAAGGATTCAGCGATACAGAAATCACAGTAGGGAAGTCGTTCCTTTTGGCCTGACATGTTAAACACAGACATCAGATATATTTTAAAGGGATCGTTCAGGTGTTTGTCAGTGGGGTTGTATGAGGTACTTCTCCATAGTCAGTGTATTACCTACAGTACATGGAGTTAGTAGGAACAGACAGGAGTACCAGCACGGGAGCAAAGTGATGTACTGCTGCTGTGGACGGGGGAACAGCAAAACAGATTTTAGACACCTAAAAAAATCAATATCAGTTTAAGTGTACGATATATTTAGAATATTTTCACTGCTTTACCTCGCCAAAAGACTGGAGAAGCAAAGAGACGAAACTCTGATGGCGCTGCAGTACCGCTGACGCCATTTTGGACTGAAAACTCCAATGAGTCTGTGTCCGTGGATGTATAAAGAGAAGTTGTAAAATGCACTAATAGCTGAATCCAGAGTTCTTCTCCTCTCTCTCTCTCTCTCTCTCGTGATCAGCAGCTGTGAAACATTGAAAACGTGAAGGGAAAGTTAACGTTTAGCATCGGTGCTTCTTCGAACTGTGTTTGTTTTCTCCCACGAACGGGAATGAAATTCAGAATGAATGAAAGAGAGGCGAGTCAGGAGTGAAGAGCTGCCATCACGGAGCAGCGAGCCCCGTTGTGGTCCCTCTCCCGGGGGGGGAGATTGAGTCGAGCCGTCACAAAAGGTAGAAAAATGGAGGAGAAACACAGCTGTTCAAGGAGAACAACATTCTTCCTTCAGGTGCAACATCCTGTCAGCACAAACAAGGACAGGTTTGTTAGAGTGTGACTGTCCCTCATCTGGAAACATAGAAACAAGAGCACAGCTGACTGTCCTGACTCTGTTTCCTACACTAAAATACAATCATTTAAATAAGTTATTAACATGGTCGCCTAAAGGTCCTGACACACCAAGCCAGTGAGCGTCTGTCGGTCTAGTTTGTGAAGTGTGTCCCTCACCGTCGGCTCTAATCTGCTCATGTCGGAGGTTTTTCAGCCGATTCAGGATGTTGCCGATGATGTTCACGCAGGAGCAGAACGTACGTGCTTACCGGCCGTCGGCTGTAGTCTTTGCGGTGTGTTCAAGTGCAACTTGTCGGCCAAAACAAAGGCGACGTGAGGCGACCTTCATCGCCGCTAGTTCTCAGATGTTGGTTTGGTGTGTCTGGACCTTAAGGGGTTTATGAACTCTCGGCTCAGGGTTTGGGTCCGATAGTGGGTCCAAAATATCTGCATTTGCCGAGATCAGAGGCGAATAAATCTCTTATTGAAACCTTTTTTGCCGTGTCATCACTATTCATATCTATAAAGCCAATGTGTTTCTGATTAAATTGTTCACAAGAGCATTCTGCATAGTTCTTCATAGATCCATTCTCTTCATTATGCTCTCAAAGTGCACTACATTGATGCATTTAACTTTAATACGTGTATCATTTTCTTTCTAGAGTAATAAATAATCCTGATGTCAATATTGACCAAAATAATCAGGATTGTAATTGTTTCCGTATAATCAAGCAGCCCTACTCTCAAATCACAACTACTGCAGAGTTACACACCAGGACCTGCTGTTGACAGGTGTACCGAGGCAGAAACACAAACACTTCACTCACTTCACTGCCAGTGTTTCAGTCCTCATCCTTCATCAGGATGTATGAATACACGGGGTGTCTGACTGAGATGACCTCTGGTTTGTAGAGTGTACTTCCTGTCGCTGGCCTCTGCTCACTGACTGTTGGTTTTGTTGCCGTAGCTCCGCAGGTCAGCGCTGTGTGGACCGACACGTCTCCGCGGCTCCGCTGCTGACGAGGCGCCCCCCCCACCCGGCAGCAGGAAACCCCGGGTACAAGGGGCTTCCCCAACAACCAGATCAAACCAACCCACTCACCCTCTGCCTCAGACATGCTCCTGTTACCCCCACATCCTCCTACCCCCCCCTCCCTCTGTTGACTGGACTTCTCACCATGAAATTCTGGTCCATGTCTACCAGCGAGCACATAGACTAAAAAAGGACAAAATGACTACATTACCCAGCAGCCCACATGTCTACATCTGTGCGTCTTTGCTTTAATCCCAGGGGGCTGACCCCCCCTCTCTGGTGTTTTAATTTGTATTGGCTCAGAACGACATCCCATAATTTCATGTTGTAAAAGCAGTGTTAATTGAATGAATCTGATGTCCTGGTCACTAATCAAAATTCCCCCTAAGCTGATGATGTCAGGGAGAATTTAGCGGGGGGGTTGTCCTTATCTGTATGTGGTCTGGACCCGGGACTGATGGCTCCTTCATGGCGTGCCGCTGGGAAACACCTTCCACAACAATCCATAATACCACATAAATACATGAATACTTATCTTCAGTTCCACTTACTTATTCATGTGATATATCTATGGAGTGTTGAGAGTGCCACGGGAATACTTCAGTGTTTAATGACGGAGTGCTGCTGTGACTCGGATCTAATTTAATTTGTAGGTGGCACTTTAAATTAAAGAGAATCATGTCGAAGTGAAAGCTAATCAGAAAATGGAAAGTAACTGTCAAAGCAGGAGACGGATTCATCTGCTAGATTGAATGTGATGGGAAAGACCATAAATGTAAGTAAGTAAAGCAAATTAGGGCTAAAACATTTAATCAATTTGATTATTATTATTTTTTTAAATATTTGTCTACATAAAAATGTTATCAATAAGACCTTTTAAATAAATCAGCAAATAATGATAGTTGATTAAAATTTATTACAGTCTATTTATTCTCGTGGCACACTCGAGACGCCATAGATTTCAGTTACACAATTGAGTTAATGGTAATAAAATTGACTGTTTTAATGTTCATCCTAAAAACACTTCACCTGAGATGTTCTTATGTAGCCTCAGCCCACTAACCCTGGCAGCATTAATGCCCCCGAAGAACCATTTACGTACTTTCACTTTAGTTTCTTACCACAAAGTATATTTTTAAGAGAGAAAAGTAATTTTCAGGTTTCACTTCAATTCCCAGTTTCATCTGTTCAGAGGTCTCCAGGTGCACAAAGCCAGCCAAACAGAGAGAAAGTGCTGGGTTAAATCAAGAGTTGACTGCTCCAGCTTACTTTGACAAATCATGCCAGTCAGAGGGGTGCATTATATTACCCAGAAGTCCCAGGGGCCGAACATGAAGGTCCTCAGTCCCTGGTCCTGGAGGAGGAGTGACACGGGGTCAAACCCTGCGTCTCTCACCGGCTCCTCTGTTTGTCTTCCACCTCTCTTCCATCCTGTTGAGCTTTCACTCTACGGTCTCTACAGCAACAGACTGCTGGACCACACACACACACACATCACTGCTCGTGTGTCGCACGCAGACGGATGAATCTGAATCTGGATATGTGGAATTAGAGACTCCACCGTAACCTCCGCTCTATGAGCTGGAGCTCTTTTTTTTTTTTTTTTAATGCGCTGTGTCAGCATTACTGTCAGCTCCGGAGAAAATAGATTTAATCTGTGCTGGCTGCTGCTCAGTGGAACCGATCTCTGAACCATAATGGCTCCGATTCAGGACTGATGGGACATTTATCAAGATTTAATATTCCCAACTTGGCCGGGCTGAAGAATAGAGATAATGTTTCTATGTTAGATGAGCTCACCATCACCACTGAGCCCAACGCAGTGTGGTCTGCAGTCTGTTCCCCCCCCTGTTGTTCGTCTGCTTGACTGTCCCACAGTGGACGCCCCCCCCCCCTTTAGCTGCTCCTGAGAACCGACAGCCTTCACTTTCTTTCCAGGGTGGCGTTCTCACTCTCAGATGTTTATGTTGTCGTTGTCATCTGCCGTCACTCTTCTTCTTCTGCTGTCGTTCTCCCATGACTCGGCCTCCGGTCATGGCAGGAGTGCTCCCCACAGGAACCCCGGTGTGGAGAGACTTGTTTCAGTCAAAACATAAACATCTGACCGACCCCCGCAAGAGTGAAAATACGAGCATGGCGCCTCAGAAAGCTTTTTTTAAAGTGTTCCCTGCCTCTCTCTCTCTCCCTCCGATCACAGGCATTCCTGAGCCAGTATTTCTCGATCCACCAAATCTCTCTCTTAGTGTTATTTTAATCTTTAATCTGGCTCTTGGTCCCGACTCGTCGCCATGCTCTCATTTTCGTCCTGCGCCGTAATTGATAACACACTAATCTGGCGTGCTCCATCGCCTCCAGCCACTGATCTGCATCTAGAGTGAGACTCCGGCCGGGCGGCATGCGCTCACGTCTGCTCCGGTTCCTCATGTCAATGTTATGAAAGATCCTGCCTTGTGCATGAGAAACTCCCCCTCCCACTAAATCACGGACTTTCTCAAATTCCCCCTCCCCATCCCCCTACCAGCTCATTCGGTCAGATCAGTGGGTTTGCCTAATAATTAGCCGTCCAACCCTGCTGCCTGTGTGTCTGTGTGAAAGAGTATGTGAGGTCAGCGTGGTCACGCTCAGTCTGTCCTGTCTCATCCTGTCCGTCTCTCCAGAGGACGGCCACCCGGACGACAGCAAGGAGCAGCAGCAGCAGCAGGAGGAGGAGAAGGGGGACGAAGAAGAGGAGGACGTCCTGAACAGGCAGAAGTGCCGGGCTGCGCTGGCGGCGCTCCGACACGCCAAATGGTTCCAGGTGAGCACAGCTGTGCCGATGACACTCTCGCTCTCTGAGAGTCTGTACGTCCTGGCAGCTGGTCTGACCCTCAGTACTCAACCCCGTCTCTGTGAAGGAGACGTAATCCCATAATAAAGATTTTAATGAAGCTTTGATGAGTTCAGGCAGAGAGCTGAAGCTGCTTCTGTCTCCAGCAGCTGTTTCAGACATGTTTCACAAAGATGGGCTCGTTCACAGGTCAGGTGGACAGTTTCACACTCTGCAACTAAAGCATGATTAACACTAGTTCAGGCACTTTGTTAAGGGTTAGGAGGAGTTTGAGGTCCTGGTGAAATACAAACAAAGGAGGAGACAGGACGTGTTTATTTCATGATCTTTTCCTAGTGTTGTAAAATCCCAAAATATTCAGGATGTGAACCGCGGTGTCAAAGTACACCCAGCAACCACCTCGACCGCTTCCCTCCAACGTCAGCATGGCACAAGCACACAAAACATGAAGTTGAAATATGGCAAAAAAGTTTTTTGGCTGAGGTGGAAAAGTCTGGGTATGGACAAAATAAAAATACAACAAAGTACAATGGAAACAGATTTAGTGATTAAATGATGACCTACATGCAGTAAATCACGTCACTTAAAGGTCCACTGAAGAGATGAAAACATGAACTTGTCAGAACAGAAGTGGATGGAAACGTGATTGAAGTTGCATTCGCTTTTGCAGATTGTTTTGGGAAATTCAGTTCAAATTTGCGGTTCTTTTGTTTGGAAACTTGACTAATGAGTCCAACAGTGGTGTAACATTACAAATATCCAGAGGTTAGGTGTGCAAACATCAAAAGCACATTAACTTGCAAGTGAAGGAAAAGAATAGACAGCGTGGACACAGTAGAAATGTTAGTTACTTTCCCCAGGAACTAGGAACCTTTTGAGGAACTCATTGTTTCGACTGCAGGAACCAGAGTCTAAATTAAGTTCTGGTTACTATTTACCCCCAAAAAGACCCTGGTCGGGGGGGGTACCTTCTGAAAGTACAGGAACTTTCGGGGTGGAGTTTGCAGACTTGACCGTCGCTGATTGATCAAACACACACACACACACACACACACACACAAACACACAGCATCGCTGCTTCAACTCGTGAACCGCTTCATTTATAAAACAAGGAAGTACTCTAGTATTGATTTAGGACCGTTTTAGGACGAGATGAGAGCATTTTTCTTTGTTTGATAACATTGAAAGTAAAGTTCGGCTCTGCTGTCGGTCTCCTGAAGACAGAGAGAGAGAAAGAGAGAGAGAGATGAGAGGGTTAGCGGTAGAAGAGACAGAGCTGTGAATGAGAGAAAAGAATGAATAACAAACACTCAACAGATGATTTACTGTGGAGACAGATGCTCTTAGTTTCATTTTCCTCCTTTACATTTCATTCATTACATCCAACGTGCATCAGTAAATACTATGGAAGGATTAATGTACATCGAGCCAGTCATTGTTGTGAAATAAACCCCTTCAGGGCGATGCAGTCTCTTATCGTCTCTTAATTCACAACAATGACTGGCTCGCTGTACATTATCCCGCTTATTACACAGCTATCTACTTAAAAAATCAATACTTTAACACAATAACGGTCCGCCAGAGTCCGACATCAGAACTGCCTCCATAATAACGGTCTGTTACACATAGCAACGGTCTGTTATACTTAGCAAGAAAGAAAGAAATCACAGACCGTAAAAGGCTGTGAATGACCAATCAGAATGGAGTATTCAACAAAGCTGTTTAATAAGCAGCAGTAAAAGTAATTTACTGAATGTTTACAAACATTTATTTCGTTTCATTGTGGGTTTTTTTCGAGTAAACAGGCGACACAATGAACTGCAGAGAGTTTTTACTGCTGTGACCACCAGCAGCCCTCGTCTCATGTCACGTCGCTTTTTCATACATCAGCGGACTAGTATGCCTAATCTTCACAGGTCTTTAGTGTTAGTTCCTTGAAAGGTACAGTTCCTTGAAAGGTACAGTCCCGGGACTAAAACTACCAGGAACTTCTTGGTGGAAACGTGGTCTAAATGTTAGAGGAAAAGTGCTGCAGAGTGGGATGTAACTCCGAAGGTCATGAAGAGATTGTTAACCAAATCAGGTTTGAGATGAGCTGCTGCCATCCTGACTGAACTGAGAGGGAGGCAGGAGGGAGGCAGAAGGGAGGCAGGAGGGAGGGAGGAGGGAGTCAAGGTCAGGTGAAGCAGCGAGAAGCTTCCCTCAGGGAAGGAGAGCTGGATGCCAGGTAATATCAGAGTGAAGAGCTGCTCTGTGGACTGAAGGTGAGGCAGAGCACGGATTCTGTTTCATCACACTCTCACTAATACGACCCGAGGACCTCCGGCGATGTAATAACTGCAGATACGATTAGTGGCGCTCACGTCTGAGAGCTTTAAATGAAAGAATTAAATCACCTACTTTATTGTGGCGGATAGTCATTCTGAGCAAATTGAAGTGTCAATAATCTCCAGTGTAATTTGTTTTTGATGTTAATGTCATAATCTGCAGTTACTTCTTCAAGCTCTTCCTTTTAGTTTTGGTTTAACCTTGAGAGAGACGAGTGTTGCTTCCTGGTTACCAGCAGCTTTTATTACTCCATCATGTCACTAAGTTCAGAGCCGTCCAGTGAAACTTCTATCACATGAGGTCAACCATATAATACTACTGTCGTTGCTTTAAAAGGACTATTCTGAGATATGATAGAAGTAGAATAAATGTCCGGGATGCCCGACACAGAAATCTACTTAGAGCATTTCACAGTTGAGTGCAGGGAGAAGAGGACTTAACAAGGAGGGTATTTATATACAGTATACATGTCATACTGTACTTTACTTAATAAAGAGGGCGTTTATATATGCCTTTCATACTGTACTGTACAGACATGAAGACATGAAGACAAACATCAAGTGTCTTGGAATAACTACTTGACTTTATTCAGTCTAACAGGAGACTTCAAAAATGTTCAAATGTAGAAACGAGAGAGAAATGAACTAAATAATGACTCCCTCCGAAATATATTATATCTTATATGAATAGTTATGCAAGAATTCTAGTTAGGGCTGTCAATAATTCATAATTAATTGTGATTAATCACGTGATTGTCCATAGTTAATCACAATTCATTCGTTAATTCATTTTAACGCCACTTATTTCTATAACGCATCAACGCAACTTGTGATTTTTAGGTTGTAGCGGCTCAGTTTTAAAGCTAGAGTGAAGATACTGCTATTATATGAAACTAGACAACCTAATAAATCCATTGGTACCAACCATGTCATACTAGCTTGTCACAAGGCTAAATAACGCTGCAAACTTACGCTTGTCTGAAAAATGTACAAAAAAAAGATGTCCCAAAAATGTCAGAAAAAAAGTCTGAAAAACGTACGAAAAAAAGTCACAAAAATGTTCGTAAAAAAGTTCAGAAAATGTCTAAAAAAAATCCCCAAAATGTACAAAAAATGTACAAAAAAAGTCCGGAAAGAAAAGCAGAAGAAAAGTCCGATACTGTCATCATAGTAAACGAGAAAACCTAATGAATCGGTACCAACCATGTCATAACAGCTCGTCGTAAAGGAAATTAAATAATGCTCCAAACATATACGCTAAATGTTGGCGAGGAAAAACTGGCATGGCCATTTGCAAAAGGGTTGAGCATATTGTTTTATGCTAAATGCAGTACCTGTGAGGGTTTCTGGACAATATCTGTCATTGTTTTGTGTTGTTGATTGATTTCCAATAGTAAATATATACATACATTTGCATAAAGCAGCATATTTGCCCACTCCCATGTTGATAAGAGGATTAAATATTTGACAAATCTCCCTTTAAGGTACATTTTAAACAGATAAAAATGTGCAATTAATTTGCAATTAATCAGTATTAAATATTGCAATCGATTGACAGCCCTGGTTTAGACTGTTTGTGTTTGTCATTCATTTTCTGTAGTGAAATATTCCATATTCTGCTCTTTGCACCAGTTTTTTATTCTGAAAAGAAATGTTTTGACTTCAGCTATTCCAGACTGCATGTTTATTCCCTTCAGAGGCTAAACTTAAATAGAATCTCCACCAGTCGATAACATTTTGGTAAAGTAATTGAACTTTATCAAGTTAAACATATCAAATTCAGTCTCTCACAACGGTATCAGGAGCATATTGAAATTTTGGGGGTCATGAAAATGCGTCTTTGGGTGCTGCAGATCTCTTTCCTCTGAGTCTGGAGAGTGTCGTCGTGGGCACATATTTCTGAGAGAGCGAGCTGCTGCTCTGCTGACTGCTGTCTTGTTGAAATGCTCCTCGTGCTGTCACTAAGTTCTGTCTGTCTGTCCCCTCAGGCCAGAGTCACAGATCTCAAGTCTTGCGTCATCGTCTTGAGGATTTTCAGGGACATGTGCAACAGACTGGCTGGGTGGCAGCCTCTCAAAGGATGGGTAGGTGACGGCCGCTAAATCAAGATCTCACATTCAGTAGAAGATAAACAGACTGTAAAGAACACAAACACTTCACTCAGTGTACTCAGACAGAATGGAAAACTTGTGTCCCAGGACTATAATCATGACTGGAATTGATGTAGTCGACTCCGTGTTGAGTGTCCTCTCTCTGTCCGCCCTCGGCAGCCTCTGGAGCTCATCTGTGAAAAGGCCATCGCCACCTGTAACCGACCGCTGGGTCCAGGTGAGGCCCTGCGCCGCGTCATGGAGTGCATCGCCTCAGGGATCCTGCTGCCAGGTCAGTGATCACAGCAACTTCCAAGGTCTGTTTGTTGTTTGCATTTACGTTCTTTATCTTGTCTAAACTCAAGGCTACTTTAACCTTCTGAGACCCACATAGAGCCGTTTTAGTCTTTTTTAGAAGGGTACAGGGGCTCTTTGGGGGGAGATAGCAGGTCAGCAGTAGATGTCACATAGAAGTGGTGTACATCATCTGAAAGCTGGGAACCTGGAGATTAATCTGTGTCATTCATCCCCATGTTTATTATGTCTCATAAGTTGTTGCAGCAATTTTTTGGGTTGATATCATTTGTTACACAGATTTGGTACTAAATTTAACAATTTTTTACCACTCAAGAATTGATCAAAAATCATCAATAATCCCTCCAAAATACCACATTAAGACCCCAAGACCTTGAGGAACACCAGAGAAAAAGACATGCTGTGATTTGGTTTCAAAAACTTTTTGACATTTGAAGATTTCTGCAAGAATTTAATGTTTTCGCCGATTGGATGGCGAGAAACCCCCTTATTCTCAATCTAGCTAGGAAAGCCATCCATCCTCTGAATGCTCTAGATCTCTAGTTTGATCCATCCATTCTCTGAATGCTCTAGGTCTCTAGTTTGATCCATCCATTCTCTGAATGCTCTAGGTCTCTAGTTTGATCCATCCATCCTCTGAATGCTCTAGGTCTCTAGTCTGATCCATCCATCCTCTGAATGCTCTAGGTCTCTAGTTTGTGGCTGTAACGTTTCATGAGGCTGTGATTATCCTAGAGGTCACCAGAGGTCATTTTTATACAGTGATACCCAATTTATGCAATTCCAAGACTGTTTCAGGACCCCAGTATGCAGAAATAACAACACATTTATACTGCATTCAAACAACTGCATGTTTTTTTCCCTAAACTGCATGTGATTATCATAAAGTGGGCATGTCTGTAAAGGGGAAACTCGTGGGTACCCATAGAACCCAATTACATTCACATATCTAGAGGTCAGAGGTCAAGGGACCCTTTTGAAAATGGCCTTGCCAATTTTTCCTTGCCAAAATTTAGCCTAACTTTGGAGCGTTATTCCTGAAAAGCTAGCATGACATGACTAGCATAGGTTTGGAGCGTTATTTAACCTCCATGACAAGCTAGTACGATATGCTTGGTAGCCATTGATTCATTAGGTTTTGTAGTTTCATATGATACCAGTATCTTCACCTCTAGCTCTAAAACTGAACCTGCTACAGCCTCTGAAAGACAGTAAAGGTCGGGATCATCTCGTGGGTCTCAGAGGGTTAACATTGTTTGTTACTGCCGGGGTTACCGCCCAGAAAAGATGTGGTGAAACTTAAAGGCGGCACATACAGAGTCTATAGAAATCTCCAGATTCAACTCGTCTGCTCAGGTTGAACATTTTTCATGTCAGGAGAAAGAAATTGCAGCTAAATTGTATGAAGCGTCTTCAGTAATGGACCAGAGCAAAAAAAAACAGAAACAATTTCCTGTCGAGTTTTAAAATCAGTCTGAGGGAAATGACTTTGTTTATGGCTGCAAGGCTTAAAGTGGAAAAACAATCCAGCAGTCAGATATATGTGCGGATAATGTAGTTGACCTCAGAGAGGTTCTGGCAAATAGTCAGATCAATCAATGAGGAGAGGCTGAACTCGGGACCTCGAGTGGAAATGAAGTTGGTCAGTTTGAGTCAGTCCCAGCTCTCTGCTGGACGTCTCTGAAGTCTGGGACAGTGCCTGTGGACCGGAAGATATGGGTTTAAAAAAGGGAGGGTGCGTTCGTCAGTAGTATGCAGTGAATGAATGAAACGGTTAAAGCGAATTATTAGAGGCGGCTCTTTCCCTGGCGAGGTAGCGACCCCGGCAGGCGCTAGCTAGCTGTCACAGCAGTTTGTGGAGCTTCTAAACTCCGGCAACGTCGGAGCAAATGTTCGATTCGCCGTCTAATATCGTAAAACTGTAAACATTCGAAATCTACACAGTTGATTTGTACTACTAGTACAGTATGAGGTTGTACTACTAGTACAGTATGAGGTTGTACTACTAGTACAGTATGAGGTTGTACTACTAGTACAGTATGAGGTTGTACTACTAGTACAGTATGAGGTTGTTCTACTAGTATAGTATGAGGTTGTAGTACTAGTATAGCATGAGGTTGTACTACTAGTACAGCATGAGGTTGTACTACTAGTACAGTATGAGGTTGTACTACTAGTACAGTATGAGGTTGTACTACTAGTAGAGTATGAGGTTGTTCTACTAGTATAGTATGAGGTTGTTCTACTAGTATAGTATGGGGTTGTACTGCTAGTATAGTATGAGGTTGTACTACTAGTATAGCATGAGGTTGTACTACTAGTATAGCATGAGGTTGTACTACTAGTATAGCATGAGGTTGTACTACTAGTATAGTATGGGGTTGTACTGCTAGTATAGTATGAGGTTGTACTACTAGTATAGCATGAGGTTGTACTGCTAGTATAGTATGAGGTTGTACTACTAGTACAGTATGAGGTTTAGAATACAGCCATAGTCTCAGACTCCAGCTGAAAGCTTGTTTTAAGGTGCTGGAAAAGAGCGTCCAGCTGATTGATGAAACACAGAATGAGGAGAGGAACTGTGGGTTCTGGTCCTGGTTGTGAATCAGTGGACCTGCAGTGTACTCTGTTCTCTATCCGTTACCCTCAGGGAGTCTTGTTTGGGGTGTCAGGAATGATGCTACAAGGTGTCCGTACCTTTTATAACCAGATTTTTTAGATTGTTATAGATTGAATTAGGGCTACGACTAACAATTGTTTTAGTTTGTTGATTAATTGATTAGTTGTTTGGTTTATAAAATGTCGAAAATGCGAAAAACTGTGGAAAAAAGCCCAAGGTGACGTCCTCAAATGTCTTGATTTGTCCATATCTCAAAGTTGTTTTTCTTAAATAAATAATTAATCAAATCGATTAATGGATTATCAAAATAGTTGGCGATTAATTTAATAGCTGACAGCCAATCAATTAATATGAGTTTGGTTTTAGTTTGAATCACACATCTAATCAGCAGTGGAAATGATCTATTTTATAGTATTCTCCACTAACGAGGGCTCATGAGGTGAAATAGGTGTTGAATCCTGTGGAAATGAGTCGGTTTTAATACGTTATTGTGGCCCACTTTAGACAGCGTATGTTATGCCCTCTTGTTTGGTACATTCAACATTTTTAATCTTGTAAATGATGAATTTCTTTTTGACAGAAATTAATAAATGTGAGGCGTCCGTCAGTAGTTGAGAGCGGAGCGTAGTGAATGGATCCAGTAATCAGACTCTCTGCTCAGAGAGCAGCCAGATGAAATGACAAAGTTTGACACTGAAATTAAAAATCAGCAAGGACACTTGAAGAGCAGCGTGGCCCCTTCTGGTTCGAAATAATGAAAAAGATGTGTTATTGAATTTGAATTAATGGAAATGTGGGCTTAAAATTAGAATTTGAAGTATTTTAAATGATGTTCCACTGTTTGTGATCAGTGTCTGATAGACCAGTGAATCCATGTTTCTACAGTAGCCCAGAACAGACAAACCAAACTCTGGCTCTAGATAGAGACTTTCATGTTTTTACATTACCTTCAGGCCACCGTAGTTCTCCGACTCGCTTGTGAAACTGCAGTAACGTTACTGCAGAGTGCGGCTGGCGTCACGTCAGTCTTTGAAAGGGAGGAGTGAGCACAGGGGTACTCAGTTGGTTGCAATCTGCAACCACACTACTAGATGTCGCCAACTCCTACAGACTAACCTTTCCTTTAAAGAAAACTAGCTCAACGTGAACTCTTTGGTTCACACTGAAATATTTCAACAACTATCTGAAGGAGTTCCATGAAATTTGGTGCAACCATTCATGTTCCTCAGAGGATGAATCCTGCTGACTTTGGTGATCCTCTGACTTTTCCTTTAGCGCCACCATTGGGTCAAATTTGTTTATTATGATAAAATACCTGCAAAACTGACGTTTTCAGTCCAAAATGGCGGCAGCGGTTGTTAAAAACACCAGAGTTTTGTCTCTTTTCTTCTATACACTCTTTGTTAGCATGTTACCATCGCTATAGTGAATGTGAGCGTGTTAGCATCCTGACATTAGCATTTAGCTCAAATGCAGTACAGTCTCACAGCATGGCTGTACACTCTGTACACTCAACTTTAACTTGTGAAATTGAGCTAAATCACTGCAGTATTTGAATGACACAACACAGAAGCAAGTTGTCTCTCACTCAAGGGCAACATCAGGTGACTCTGCTCCTTGTTCCACTTTCTCTCTGCACTCTTACGATCCCTGATAACAAATATAATATGTAAAGTTTAATGAATGAATCAGCACAAGAATTGAAAACAAAGTTTAAAAGTAAGCAGGCAAATACACTAAGAAGCAGAAGCAGCTTTTTATTCTCAGGAGAAACATTTAGAAACCTCTTAAATAGATGTGTTCTAGGATAACCTGGTGTTTGGCTGCAACCTCTTTACACTCAGGAGGACGTCCTAAAGATTCACGGCCTGGATATCAGGCTGTGGAGTGTCACCAGTGATGCAGTGCAGCATCACCTCCACTCAGTCTTGTAGGACTCTATAGTGCATTAATTGGGGTGCAGGTTCCCTCAGGGCTCCCTGACAGAGTCCCAGTAGATTCACAGCAACATGAACGATGGTTTAATTTTACTATTACTTGTGTTTCTTTCAGTACGCAGTATTTTAGAAAGATTTACTCTACTTTCTAGCTCGAGTAAACATGTATCCTCTGAGGTTTTTATTCCAGAAAGTGAGGAATGTTTCCTATTCAGCTCTAATAAATAGGAATATGTTCTCAGATTTATTATTTCCTTCCCTCTCTCTCTTTCTAATCGCTGTTCTGGGAAACCTTCAGCTGCTCCGGCGTTTGATCAACGCTGAGCAGCGAGTTAGCCTTTGTGATGATGTGATTGGATTTTTTAAATGTGGTTCAGGGTCTCCGTGTTGAAAAGGCAGGTTGCTCCCTGAATGCCCTGAATCATTGATGAGATACTGCTGCAGTCAGAGAGTGAGCACACAGCGGGAGGCGCTTCATTATTCACGTCAGGAGGGATGAAACCAACGTTGCTGTTTGGAGGTCTGAGTCAGAACCTGCTGTGGTTTCTTTCCTTTACAGGCGGTCCAGGAGTTCACGACCCCTGTGAGAGGGAACCCACAGACGTCCTGTCTGACCTCAGCGCCCAGCAGGCGGACGCCATCACACACAGCGCGCAGGTCAGTCCACTTTACCCATCAGCCCCCTCTGCTGCTCTCAGCGTCTTCTTCTTCTTCTGTTTCTTCTTCTGCAGAGATTAAAGTAGAATCTGAAGCCAGAAGAAACTGAATTCCTGATTCTCTAAGTGTTTACATCAGCAGAGTTTTGACTTTGATAGGTAGGTAGGAAGGTAGGTAGGTAGGTAGATTTGTTGGTTGGTTGGTTGGTTGGTAGGTAGGTTAGTTAGGTAGGAAGTTAGTTAGGTAGGAAGGAAGGAAGGTAGGTAGGTAGGTAGGTAGGTAGGTAGATAGATTGGTAGGTAGGTAGGTAGATTGGTAGGTAGGGTGGTAGGTAGGTAGATAGATCGGTAGGTAGGTAGGTAGGTAGATGGATAGATAGGTAGGAAGGTAGGTAGGTAGGTAGGTAGATAGATTTGTTGGTTGGTTGGTTGGTTGGTTGGTAGGTAGGTAGATGGGCAGGTTGGTAGGTAGGAAGTTAGGTAGGAAGGAAGGAAGGAA
>CAKAOI010047341.1:0-69439 GCA_916701655.1 Sebastiscus albofasciatus
GACTCCTGTGACAGCGGCATCACGAAGAGCGATCTACGCATCGACCGAGCCGGAGATTCGAGAAGCTCCTTTGAGAGAAGTCCGATGGAAAGGAGCCCGATGGAGAGAAACCCGTTCGAGCAGAGTCTCGGGGTGGACTCTCTCAAACACTCTTTTGTTCAGCCGGTGTCTGAACAAGCGCTCCTTCAGGCCACCCTGCATGAGGCCAAGCTGGAGCTGAAGGGAGACATTCAGAAACTGAGCGGCCGCCTGTCGGTCCTCGAGTCTCAGGTGAACGAGATCCTCAGGCTGCTGTCGATAAAAAGAAGACTCTCACTGCAACCGACGAGGGCCAGAGTGAGAAATCAAGACTCAGTCGCTGCCTCTAAGCCGGTCACACCGAAACCAGACGATGGGCCTTTTTGAATTGACAGATTTTAAAACCCACAACCTGGATCTCTTAAAAACTGATTTCTATAAGCACCAGTTTGCATGACCTGCTGGACTCTGGCCTGCCAAAGAAATGTCTTGCATTGAACACTAGACTGCATGCAGAAATCCCCTTTTTAATGTTCCCTTATAGCACTACAAAAACCCAGGGATTTTTCTAATATTATTTGACTTGTGAGGCACTTTTATGGTCCTGTGTACACAACACAGTCTCACAGCAGTTCGTGAAATTGTCACGAAATTGAATCTATTTGATTTGTGTACATAAACACGAATTTACCTTTTTTTTTTCGTGACGCTCAGCACGACTTTCAACAGGGTATTTTTTGTGCATTTTCCTACAAATGTCCAACAACACATGACGCACGTGTCAATTTCCGCTCCATTCTTCTAAAAATAAAACTACTTAGTTAGGTTTAGGAAAAGATCCGCTTGGTTATGTTTAGGCAACAAAACTACTTATTTAGGTTTAGGAAAAGATCGACTTGGTTAGGCTTTGTGAAATTTGTGTTTATGTACACAAACCAATACATTAACTTTAACGTGACTATTTCACGAACTGCTGTGCAACTGGGCTGATATAATACTAGATTTGAGAATGCCAAAAAGAAACGGGAACAATTATTGAACAAACAATAAAAAAAAACAGTTATTGCTAGGAAACGAGTACATTTTAGAGGCATTATGAAACAACGTGGAGCTACGTATGAGACTCTGATGAAGGCTTTTGTTGAAACATCTGAGCCTGATAGGAGCTGAAGTCAAGTCCCATTTTTCCTGAATGTTAATTTACAGTTTTTGGCAGAACAAACTGACCAAAGGGTTAAGCAAGAAGGTTCACCTGCCATAACTTACATATAGGGGGACCTATTATGCTTACGCCTTGCTTGAAGTCCCGCCTTTTCTTCTGTAACGTGGTGATGTCACCAAGTAACACATTTGCATAATACCTGCCTAGCAGTTGGCATGCCCTCAAACAAAGCTAGTTAATGTGGAGCTTGAGCAGAGTCCAAAGAGTTTGGTTTGGTTGACCAATCACAAAATAGTGGGCCAGCTGACCAATCAGAACATACTGGGGCGGCAGCAGGAGCTGAAACAGAGCGTTTCAGATACTAACGATGGAAGAGGTGTTGCAGCACAGCCGGTATGAGAAAAATAAAGTGTTTGTTGAACATTAAAGCATGTAAACATGTTTTAGTAGAAACCCAAAATACATGTATGCCCCATGAAAATGAGCATAATAGGTGCTCTTTAAACAACTTTAACTTGTTCATGTCTTTTATCAGGCTGAACAGACTGGAGCTCAATAAAAGTTTCCACATGCACCATGTATGTTAAATAAATGTCTCCCTTTATTAACTGTCAGGTAATAATATGTGCCTTACAATATTATAGCCTCATTCAGGGTTGTTTTGATGAGACATAATCAACTCTTTATGGCTTTTTAGCATAATGTTTTATAATAGAAATGTTAACCCTGTTTGCTTTTCACCCATTTTTAGAGGATAATGGAGGATTTTCTCTCTATGCATTCATTTTATGAACTGTTTAAAAACGATTTAAATTGTCTTTGAGCTTCATTCCCATGCATGATGTGAAATATTAATAGGAATGCAATAATGGCATTTAATGATAGATTTTTATTGTTAATTATCACAATTTTTTGGTGAAAGATGTATTTTCCTGAAACAAGATGGGAATATTTCAACAATTGCAGCAGACTTACTGTATATTCCTTCATGTAACTATGCCACTTGCTCAGGTATATTTGCTCTAATGTTGAATTTTAGTATGAATGGTTTTATCTTTTCTTTCTTCTAAGATTAAATGGATATGAAAATCATGTCTTTTTAGATTGCAGAAGATTTAAAATGATGGGTTACTACACACCGCTATGCAAATCTAACTGAACTGGTGATGCAAATATTTGTTTATTCTGTTTGGATAATAATGATAATGATGTACATGAACAGACAGCATGGTTACAGCTTTAGTTCAAGATGTTTACAATTTTTTTGTGTGACTGTGAATCATCTCAGTGTGAACTGTGAGGAAGCATGTGGCTGTTAATTGCTTCATCTATTTTATATTACATGTATAAATGACGTTGCATGCATCCTGGGAACCTGTCAACTGTGACATGAATAATGAAAACTGATGCCTGCTCACCATCTGTTGTTTATTCTCCTCTGTTATGCAACAAAAGTCAGTTATGCAAATCTATCAAATCGAACATTGGTAACTGTAACATGTAGAGTATTTGTATGTCTTTGTTGATCCAAGTGAGTCAAAGCTATTTTGTGAACATGAAGAGTTGCTGCAATCAGGTTCGTCATTTAGTTAATTCTTCTTTTTTAGGATTATTTTTATTTAATAGTTGACAGTAGAGACAGAAAGGAAACATGAGAAAAGGGCAAAGGGAACAACAAAGGTGCCAAACTTGGTCACTTTTGGTATTGGCGAGAGCGGGCGTCTTCACATTTTCAAAATTAAAAAGAAAAATCCTTTCTTATCCTCAGTGCTGATATGGAAATAGTAGCTTATAGGCTACATAATTAAAAAAAACAAAACACTTTCCTAAAGCAAGTTCAAAAGTCTGCAAACAATGGCTTGCACTCAAGTTAATGCATATACAGTATAAGACTATGTTGAATGTTTATGCAGTCCATCAGAACACAAGGTGGCAGTAATGTCTTATTTGTGTCTTTGCAAACGGAAACACGCATGCACAGAACAAAAAAAGGCTTGAGGGTTGTGTCTAGAAGGTAACCCGCAAATTGCGAAAACGTGCAAAAACTCTCGCGAGATTTGCTGCCTGACAACCTACCCTTACCTTAACTATCTCGAGTGAGTTTCCCAAATTGTGGGTTGCTTTCTAGACACAACCAAGCTTGAGTGCTGCAGCAGTTTGGGACCAAAGTAAAGAAATCAAGGTAAATATAATCATTTCTGGAGCTTTACTAGTTTAATTATCGCTGGACTTTTGCAGCATTTTACTGGAGAGTATGTTCACATTTCTCGTTTTTCTTAGCTTCAACCTGCAGCTTTGTCAACGAAGACTTGCACTGACCTCATTTGCATTAACTCTGCTCTGAGGACATAATGTATTCATGTTGGTTTTAGTGACCACAATATAGTAGACATATAGACAGGAAAACTAAATACTGGGCAAAGGATTGTGTTGCAAAGTTTTTATAAATCCTTTTTTGCGAAGAAACATTATTAAAGATATAAAGAAAGATCAGTAACTGGAGGAATGTCCACTGGAAGATTTGTCCAACTCAAAAACACAAAACGTCCTTAATGAGACAGAAAAAGCTAAGATGACCTCCCTTCAAAATTTAAAAATATAAAACAGGAAAAAAAAAGCAATGCAATGCAAAAAAAAAAAACAACAGGAGTCAAACTCACCGGATGTCGAGAGCTCCTCCATCTCTCCTCACTAACAAAACCAAAATATCTTCCCCAAACAATTCACTTCCTGTTTGTTCCCCAAGCCACGCCCCCTTACACCTGAGGAGAACAGACCACCTGAAGAGTGTTGACTTGTGGGAGGTGGAAGGACACCAGAGGTTTAACCTTGCAAGGCTTTTTACCATTAACTACACTATTAACATTACTAACTCTATTGTCAATTATGGGTGTAAGATAATATAAAATATATTGAAAATCATGTTTTCTCAGAAACACTATTGATTTTTAATTAATAGTTTACATGCAAAGATTAACTCAGTCAATACTCTATTTCATTTGCAAAGAGATGTGCCCTCTCAAAGTAGTGCTATGATGTTGGATGTTACAGTGACTGTGATAAATGCAAATGCAATGGATTTTCGAACTGTGACACAATATCCTCTTCAAATAATAAGGAAGTGTGTTAAAATTATTGCTTTCTTTTTCATGTTTTTCTTTAGAAGACATCCCCCTGGTTAATGTCGTTGTTAATTACTTTTTTCTTTGAATAAAGTTGTAAAAAATAAATAAATAAATAAATCCAGTACCATGGACAAATCCTGGGTCGGACAGTAGAAACACTTTGTTTTGAAATGGAGAAGTTATTATTTTTTTTTAGTACATTATCACACTTATAAGCTTCATTAAAGTAGGATTTATTAGCCAGGTGAACCTAATAAACTGACAACTTAGTGTATGTCCCTAAATCCGGAAACCTCTAAGAAGAGATGATTTACAATAATGAGCCAGAATGATGTTAGAAAATGAGCTTTCTGATAAAGCATTGTTATTATTATTATTATTGTTTTAATCAGTACCGAGATGGAGATGCAGCTACCGCCTCACGAGGGAGACGAGCTGTCAGTGGTCGACATGCACACAGGTGGAGAGCCTTTACGGATCATCCGCGGCGGCTACCCAGAGGTCAAAGGTGACAGCGTGCTGTCCAAACGCCATTACGTCCGGGAACACCTGGATCACCTCAGGAAGGTGCTGATGTTCGAGCCGCGGGGACACTACGACATGTACGGCGCCCTCATCGTGGACAGCGAGCTGAACGAGGCTGATCTCGGGGTTCTGTTCATGCACAACGAGGGGTACAGCACCATGTGCGGGCACGCCGTCGTCGCCCTGGGGCGCTTCGCTGTGGACTACAAACTGGTGAAAGAACCACAGTCGCCAGAGACTCAAGTGAACATACACTGTCCCTGTGGTCTGGTGAAGGCATTTGTCGAGTACTCTGATGGTAAAACAGGAGGAGTGAGGTTTCGCAGCGTGCCGGCGTTTGCGTTTGCTACAGGTAGGACACTCAACAAACTGTTTTCAGGTGTTTTTATATTCCATAGGATTCACTAAATTTACTTTTCATCAGATGTGACGGTGGCGGTGGAAAAGTTTGGTGATGTGACGGTTGACATCAGCTATGGTGGAGCCTTCTACGCCTTCGTAGACGCCCAGAGGTTTGGCCTCAATGTGTCCAAGTCCAGGACTCGAGATCTGGTCGACGTAGCCACAGCGGTGACCAATGCCGTCAAATCTCAGGTGAGCACTTCATATTGTACAGCTGACAGGAAATAAGAAACCCTGTGTCAAATTATGACACAGTATTCTCAGTGCAGATGCAGACACTCAATGTGCATCTAACAAACACAATAACATCCATCATTTTGATTTTATTTATTACTTATAAAGCCTTATTTAGAGCTGGACACCCCTATCTATCTATAAAGCAAGGAATCTCTGTCTGTCTGTGTGTCCTTTGCGTATCTCGAGAACCATTTGTCCATTCGACTTCATACTTGGCGGGGATATTGCTGAGGACCCCATGGAGTGCTTTGTCGAATTTGGTGCAATTCAGATACGCGACACGTTCAGTAAGGGATAACGTACAGTGAGCCGGTCATTATTGTGAAGTAAACCCCAACAGTGCGATGCGGCACTTGTCTTCCATCGCCCTGAAGGGGTTTATTTCACAACAATGACCAGCTCGCTGTACATTATCCCGCTTATTACATACTACTTACTTAAGAAATCAATAATTTGACACAAAAACGGTCCGCCAGAGTCCAACATCAGAACTGCGTCCATAGCAACGGTCTGTTATACATAGCAACGGTCTGCTGTAAAGAAATAACAGACGATAGAACGCTTTAATTTACCAATCAGAATCGAGTATTCAATAAAGCAGCGTAATAAATATTAATAAACTTTTAATTAACAAGCGATTTCGCTCTGTGCAGCAGCGGGGGCGGGGCTTCAGAGTCAAGCATGTTGTCTGCAGCGGGCCGTTCACCTTTACTGCTGGATGCTGGATGTACTAACATTACAACCAAACTTTCTAAACTAATGAAGGGGAGCACAGAAAATCTTGTGTAGTGCAGCTTTAATTCGACAGCAGGGTGCACTTTTTCCCATTCATAAAATTTGCATTTGACTTAGTCATTATTAATCATGAATATAAGATACAAGACAATTTATTTAGAAGGCTCCTAGATGTGTTACAGTTTTGTTTTTTAAAGAAATAAATACACTAAATAAAAAATAACCTGGTAATATCAGTAATGCACAGTGCAAGTTCGTAGATCCAGAAGTTTTTAGTTGTAAATTTGAGCACCGCATGACTTCACAGTTTGGTGTTACCCAAATCCACTACATGGCCAAAAATATGACACCCAAAACCTACACTTATATGTAGTTATTGATGTCTCGTGAGAACCCCCTGGACATCAATATGCTGCTATAGTAGCCTCAGCCCTTTTGGGAAAAGGATTTCTGCAAGATTTGAGAACCGGGCTGAAGAGATTTGCTGCCATTCAGCCACTAGTGAGGTTTGACGCTGATGTTGGGTGATGAGGACTGGGTCGCAGTCAGTGTTACAGCTTTTTTCAGTGGGGTTGAGGTTGGGGCTCCGTGCCGGCCTCTCAACACATCAAACTGGGGGAAAAAACATGACAAAAAGTGTTAGGAACACAAGTATATGCAAAGGGGTTGTCCACATTGCGTATGTTGATTTTTTTCTATTTGTGTTATTCTCTCCTAGGTGAAGTTGCACCACCCAACCAGTGATGATTTGGCCTTCCTCTATGGCACCATCCTCACTGACGGAAAAGATAATTATTCCTCTGATCCCACCGCCAACATGTGTGTGTTCGCCGAAGCTCAGGTACTTTACTGGTGCTGAGAAAACACCACCTTGTCATTTGACACTTTTGAGGAAAGCTAATCTGAAACCTGGCTTTAACTGGTTTAAACAGGTGGACCGGAGCCCCTGTGGTTCTGGTGTTACAGCCCGCGTGGCTCTTCAGTATCACAAAGGCCTCATCCAGCTGAACCAGACCAGGACGTTTCAGAGCGGAGCTACTGGATCCCAGTTCACAGGGAAAGCTGTCGAGGTACCAGAGAGTCATGGTCAAAATGATTTTATGATACAGAATGAAACTAAAATATCAGATTAAGACTTAAGAAGATGAGTGGATCGACTCTGTAGGCTTGCGGAATATTTGTTTTCTATTGTCGAAATGTCAATTTCACGGTGGTCTTTATAGTGTTTAAACTGGATTTATGTGGCGAGCAGAAAACCTCAACATGTCACTCTGGTTACAAGATGAGTTCAGGCTTACAAGAACCTTTTTTTTGAGGACTGTTGTTATTGTGGTTCTGCTATTGTGGCAACATTTCCATTTCTAAAAATACAACGTACAAACTTCTGTTGACGGATTTATGTTTGTGATTTTCTGTTCAGGAGACCAAGTGCGGAGACTTCAAGGCCGTAGTGGTGGAAGTTGCCGGCAGAGCTTTTTACACTGGAGTTTCGCGCTTTGTACAGGAGCCAGAGGACAAGCTGACACATGGTTTTCTACTGAAGTGAGCCTCAATTACAGGTTGTGTTATTAAAAAAAATAGCTTAAAACCCAACAGAAAAGCTCTCCAAGACTAATGGATCTGTAATAAACTGTGTTAAAGAGATTTTATCAACATTTTCTGTTTTCTATGTAAGAGTTACCAGCCTGTTCTCATTCCCAGGGCGTCAAATACCAACGCTTTGTCATGGCCGTCGGCGTTTGATACCGCAAAACGTATTAGTTGTTAACTCAACCATGTTGTTTTTTTTCCTAAACCTAAGCACATGTTTTGTTTACTTCGCAACATTCAGCATGTGTTTACTGTGACCAAAAAAAACAAGCCGAGGGGTCTGACAAAGCGTCAGTATGTGACGAGTTTTGATGAGAACACGTGAGAAATACATTAATAAATTATGTATGTACCATTTTGTTTTGATTTCATTTTGGGTGAAACTATCCACCATTCATGAGGACTAACAAAGATTTTTTGGGGGGTATTTGTATTAAAGGGACTGTTTGTAACTTTTTAAGCGTATAAATGTAGCGGGTCGCCACACATGCGCGCTTGCATATGCACGTTCGCGTGTGGCCGCTGCCTCTCCTCCTCTGCCTGCCTGCCTTCACTCAGACTGCGCGCGCGTTCTCGCTCAGCTCGCTCCACCTCTAGACGAGAACGCGCGCTCACTCCACACTGCAGAAGAGTTAGTAGCTCTGAGAATATCTAGTGAATGTTCAGTGGACGTTTGTGCAGAAATAACTGCTGCAGCTCCTCCAGACCAACAGAGGTTTCCCGGGTCTTGTGAAGTGACGGGCCTCCTCAGCGAGTAACGTTATCGTCTCGTTACCGACCGGGTGCCGGTGAAAATATAGCTGAAATATAGAGTGATATTGTGGTTTTAGCTGATGTGTGTCGCCTCACTGTCTTGAGCGATGCTCGTTCAGGTATATTTAGAGCGAGCAAGCGCGAGCTCGACGCTGACTTTCGTTGATTTCACGGCCACAGGTGTCGCTGTTAAGAAGCAATTCTGAAAGTTACAAATAGTCCCTTTAAATGTCTGACACATGGAGGTCAGGGTATTCTGTTCAGTATCATTTACTGACCACTAGATGGAGCTATGAGCCTGGCAGCTGTCAGAGTCTCTGAAGTTCAATAAATACTTCAAGAAACACAAAAAGATCCTTCCATCCTTTTTTCTACTATATTGTTCACTTCATTCCTATTCAGAGTCGTAGTGGTAATAAATTACATCTTGACCCAACGTAAACGCTGCGTAAGAATTAATTCAAATGCATGTGCTTATTAGCTAAATACAAAAACTCCTTACTATTTTCTCCCATTTATTATCATCAGGTCATTGTACAATGGAAGGCAATATTTAAATTATAAAAGACCAATGGAGGTGTTTGACACTGGATGGATTCACACGGCCAAGGGGACAAATTCAAATCAAAAGGTTTCACGTCCACGTGTGATGTTTTCTACAAGAATGAAAAAAACATCACATGTGGATCTCACAGAGTTTAAAATCATTTTTTTAGCAGTGTAAATCCAGCCAATGTACAGAAAACATATTTCATCTATTCAATAAAAACATAAAAGGAGGGCACTCCCTTCAGAGGGGGGGGGGAAACAGGTGTATTGCATCACTGGGTATTGTTTTAATGGCATTTAGCATAGTAATTATGGATTTATATGTGCATGTGTAACAAGCACGCAACCTTATATATATATAGATATATGTAATCTATGAGTGTCCACACTTGTTGAGAAATTGCAGATGAGGCCCGGGCCTTTTTGAGAGTACCTACTCAACAATTAAAACAACAGAGTTAAGGCCAGCTCTTAACAGGAAAAAGAAATAAAACAGACAGTGATCAGATATATAAATGCTGCACGTCAATAATGATGAATAGAAAAGAAACACCTCCGCTGCGTCACTTGCAGTCGAAACCATGTCTGTCCAACACCGCGGTGTCTCAGTCCTGTGATGGTTCCGACTGCAGGAGGACAGCAGCGTCAACAGGAAGTTCAGATTCAGTCTTTTCTCCAAAATAATGATCTCTTGGACGACTCAAAAGCAGCCCCCGCTCAATCTATGAAATCAGTCCGTACAAAATGGCCCCTTGTGTCTTTTAATGGAATCATCTTCCTGTTTGGATCGAGCAGTTGAGCCCTGAAGGAGTCTGCTCGCTGCACGTTTCACTCTGTGCATAGACGTACAAAAACAGCACAACGGTTCCCTATCAAACAGGCGAGAGCATCTCTTACACCTGTGAGGAAACTTTTCTCCGGCGGGGAAAGACGTCCCGCTCTCCTTAAAACATTTCATTTGACCAAACTGATCCTCTTTCTCCAGGAATTATCTGATTTGGTCGTTAACAACAACAACAACAACTTTTGGCTTCTGCTTAGTTTAACATCAAAATATCTCAAGAGGATGAAAGGTTGTGCTGTGTGTGGGGCTGCGGCGATGATGCAAGGCCGAGCCGGGTGGGAACGGTGCAGAGGAATGTGCAATGTCAGTTCGACCCCGGAGGGAAAACTAATGATGAGCAGGGGTGTGGGCGAGCGAAACCAGGATGATGACCTCGACTCCGCTTAGAAGTTGAGCTTTGTGACCGGTCGCTCTCTGCTCGCGTCTGTGGCCTGGCTGTTGATGCGTTTGCGGTTGCGTTTCATCTTGGACAGGTCCTTGTCGAAGACCTCGCCCGATCGCAGCGCCGACACCAAGTCGTCAAACTCGCCGCCGTCGTCCTCCCCGTTTGCCTTCGCTTTCCGGGCCTTTCGTTCCTTCTCCCTCTGCTCCTTCAGCTGGTGACATAAAAATGATTGTATTTTAAAAATGATTCCCTTTGAATTTCTCAAAAGGTACAGTGTGTAGGATTTGGCGATATCTAGTGGTGTGGTTGCAGATTGCAACCAACTGAGTACCCCTTCGCTCACTCCTTCCTTTCCAAGACTGCGGTAACGTGAGCGACCGAGTGCAAAACCGTGGTAACGCCGTTCGCCTCGCTCAGAGGCCATCCTTCATCATAATAACACTACTTTAGGAGCGACTGAAGCTAGACGGCGGCTGGCGGTACCACGGTTTTGCTCTTGCGGCTCACGTTATCGCAGTTTCACAAGCATGTTGGAGAACTACGGTGGCCTTCAGGTAACGTAAAAACACAAAAGGCTCTCTTTAGTAGAGCCAATGTTTGGTTTGTCCGTTCTGGGCTACTGTAGAAACATGGCAGACTCTGTGAAGAGGACCCGCTCCCTATGTAGATATGGAGGGCTCATTCTAAGCTAACGAAAAAATTATAATACTTAGTTTCAGGTGATTACACACTAATGAAAACATTGTTATGAATATTATATTCCATTTCTGCCAATAGATCACCCGAAATGTTACACACTGTTCCTTTAAAGCAAGACTGTAAAGGCTATAGCAACAAACCTAAATTCAACTTTTTAATAGTAAAAGGAAGATTGTGATTTTAGCTTCTGTCAAAAGTTACGTAGTCTCGCTTTAACTCTGAATTTCTGAGTTTATAGAATATTTCAGATTACACTCTTATCTACTCTCATATGGAAACGGGGAACGATCACACACCTGAGCTTCCATTTTGGCCCTGCGCTCCTCTTCCTCTTTGCGTTTCCGCATGTTCTCGTTCTCCTGCTGAGCCTCAGAGAACGACTGCAGGAACTGGTCAAAGATGCCAAAGAACTCATCTGGCTGCATCCGGCTGGCGTCCTCACCGAAGTGCTTTACTGCCCTCTGGAACTGTGGGACCAAAGAGAAAAGGGGGCACACATGGGATTAGATTTACAGCGGGACGCAGTAGGACCATGTTTTACTCCGACTTTGACTGTTTTACAGGAGACTCGTTAGGTCTCAGCTCTTTGAAATAAGAGCAGGGTACCAGTAGTCGGGCTTTGAAGCCCATGCGAACCCAGATCTGACCGGCTACTGATTACAGCTCAGGACACAGACTGGAGCCAGAGCCCAAATTAAGGCAACGTGTTTGTCGAGTGTTTTTCGCAGTAAGTTAAAAAGGAGAACATCCAGATGTGAGATCATGCTGAGAACATACACCTTCTGAGATCTGTCCATGACACGCAAACTCTATCAGCTGGAGCAAAGGTGCATTTAACTTACTGAAATTATTTGTAGGGCAGCAACTAATGATTATTTCCATTGTTGATTAATCTGTTGATTATTTTCTCCATTAATTGATTTGTTTTTTGGTCTAGAAAATGTCAGAAAATGGTGAAAAATGTTGTTCAGTGTTTCTCAAAGCCCAAAATGGCATCCTCAAATGTCTTGTTTTGTCCACAACTCAACAATATTCAGTTTTCTGTCTTAGAAGAGTAAAGAAACCAGAAAATATTCACATTTAAGAAGCTGGAATCAGAGAATCTAGACCTTTTTTTTCTTAAAAAATTACTGAAATTGATTAATCGATTATCAAAATAGTTAGCAATTAATTTAATAGTTGATGATAATTGATTAATCGTTGCAGCTCTAATTATTTGTAATCACTGAAATTAATAGTTCATTAATGTGCAGTGCATTGCAGATGTGTTTTGGGACATCATTTCTGTGACAAAAGTGCCTAAAATATCATGTTTTTTCTTTACATCTTGATATTCTGAAACAATTTTATTAATTGCACTGTGTGTGTGATACACAAACCAGATGTACAGATTCTGTTTAAAGGGTCAGCATGTTCTCTGGTTCCCAGTCATGAGTACAGAGGACCACTGTAAACAAATATTTAACTGCTGGACACCGTAAATGATTCACAGAGACTAATGGTTGCCATGTGACCAGCTGAGCACTTGTAGCACCACACTGTGGGGAGAAAAACATGCTCAGAGATAAAAAAAAAAAAAAAAAAAAATGTGGGCAGACACATAAATTTAACTTCGGGGTGTCAAGCTCTGCCTAGAAAGGTGAATATGCTCAGGTTTCTGGTAGTAAAAAGCTTATTTCCCTCAACAAAATCCAGGCTGGCTGTGATTGCTTTAGAGATGACGAAGTGCTCATTCTGTTGGCCTCTAATACGCTCCATTTGATAAAAGCATTCACAAAATAAAACAGGTTGGACGTAATGGAGTAAAATAACATCCTCCGCCTCTGTTCCTGGTTTCCTCTCTTGACCCGCACACATGGCGACGAGCAGGCTGACTAATAAAGCGTCGGAGGTGCTGCGGCAGGAAGCTGACACACTTCACTCCCGCTGTTCGCTTCCCCACAAAGGTGACTGATGAGGTCGATGAGGCGTGTAGAAACAGCTGTGCCGAGAGGAAATGGGATGCATGCTTTCAAGTGACAGTGGTGCTGCGGTGCGTACCAGTTCCTTGGCCTCGGCGAGAGAGTCCTCCACGTCGGAGAAGCTGAAGCTGGCCACGGTGATGAACTGACTCACCACCGACACAAACTTGTCGCCCATCTCCTGCGGTCGCTTCTTCTGGTATTCCAGCTCCTACGAGTGAAAGTTATCCAGGAGAGGAAATTGAAGTAAAAATGAAAATGCAACTAAACATTGTATAACAGCAGTGTTATGTCATAGTTCATCGTGACTCACGCTCTCCACACTTTTCAAGCCGCTGCGCATGTTGCCGATATCTTTTTCCAGCTCAGTCATGCTGCAAAAAAAAAAAAAAAAAAAAAAAGCGTCATACAAAAATGGAAAGCAAACAAGAGAGTAAGTCAAGTTCTCCACAGCTCCACTTACTTGACTTTAGCGGCCTCTGGGAGACTCTGCAGGTCCTCCTGGAACGTCAGCACTTTGGGGTATTTCTTCTCCAGGATGGTGATCAGGTAGTGCAGGAGAGTGATGTTCCTGCAAATAGAGACACACTGAGGCGGACCGACCTTCAAGGCAGTGAACGTGTCAAACGTGCAATATATCGCTTTTATTATGTACGGTCAGATATGAATAACCAGATGGACTTTCATCTATATCACATTCCCTGTTTCCAGATGTGACTTTTATATATTGCACGCCGTTCTTTTGGCTACCGCCTGCGAGTTCTGATGTTACAATTGGAAAAACTGTTCTTACTTGTCGATACTGGATTTGGTATCGGCGATCTTGTTGAGCGAAGACACCTTGAAGCCGTAAGCGTTCCCCCTCTGACCCTTGTTCATGAAGTTTCCAAAGGCCAGCACCACCTCCAGCAGCTGCTTCAGGCTCCTGCTGTGTAAGATCTCCTTAGACGCCTTGGCCAGAGCTGAGGCAGGAAAACATAAAGAAAATACATGTTGTTAGGTGATTAAAGGTGTCTAACTGATGTATTTTTAGACTTAAGTAGCTTGGCAAATATATAAAGGGAAAAATATGACAACAGAGATGCTTCAATGGTAAAAAAAAATAAATAGAATTCAAATATAATTTTCATCTTTATACAAAAAACAAACATGTTTGAGTTAATGTCACTTTCCCCACCTTCAACTTTGGGTTTGATCTCAGCTATCCGCTCTGCAAACTTCTTTTTGAAGTATAAAGACTGCAGCCTCTGCTGGTAGTGGTTTATTCTGGACAGGGGATGGAAAATGCGTGTCAGAGGAGAACAGAAATAAGTCAAAAATAATAAATTATAAACAGGGAAATCCACCAATTTAGACAAAAGCCACAAACATGGACATTGTGCTTGAGCAAAATAAACCGAGCCGCCTGTGTGCTCACATATAAAGTTGTGGTAATGAAGCTTATTTTTGGCAGTGTTTTTGCATTTTAGCTTATAAACCACTGACTCTGCAGCTAATGAATACCACAGTGACATCTGTCCTCCGGTCCACTCTGTACTCCGAGTAAACTCCAATGACAAAAAACTGGCAAACTACAGTAAATCATTAAAAACAAAGCAAAAAAAACAAACGGTATAATTCTGCATTTTACCGACACGTACGTTTTTCTGGTTTTAATGTATTTGTGCACTTAGTGGACGAGTCGTGACACGTTTCCTTTGTTCCTTTTTATCTCACAGGACTCATTACATAACTGTTATTATATTACAGACTTGATTTATCCACCAACACAATTAAGAGTGATTCACACATTCAGCTTTTGTTCCTGGTAAATAGAAACCCATGTGTCATTTCACTTATCTGCCCCGACTGAGAGGAAACAATGGCTATTGTTTGTCATCTAATCTGCAGAGTGCTGCACTGACCTGATGCTGTCAGGTGTGAGGTTAGTATCTGTTTAATACAGAAATAAAAAAAAGGCAGCACTTGAGGAAGAAAAACTGTAAAGTACCTGCTCATCTCGTAGAAGAAACGGTCGGGTTTCGCCATTCGGTCGAGCTCATGTTTGTGCTCCTCCAGAAGATCAACGTCGCTCTTCTCTGGAACAAACTTCAGCAGCTGATGGAACAAGAAAAATATACATTTCAAACATTCGTCTGTACTGCAAGATAAAGAAAATCAATAAAATACACTGTTATCAGAGCTGCAGCACAGGCTGACGTTTGGCTCTGAAAACGGCTAAAGGCTAAATGCTGAAGGTGGTGCTGACAGGCATGAATTCACTCTGCTGCTATTTTTAGTAAGCGGTCAAAGTGCAGTCACTAAATGAAAGCACATTTGATTTCATCTGTTAGTCCTACACCTGATGGCGTACCTGCTCCAGCATGTCTTTGGGAAGGTCCTCCTGTTCGTCCATGGTCAGAATGGCTCTCTTCATCTCCTCATTAGAGAGTTTCAGCCTGCAGCACAAAACAAATGCATTACTTTAGCTATCCTTCATATTTAAGGGTGTTTTCACAAGTCAAAGTCTGTTTGGTTAGTCCGAATCAGAGTGAAATTGATACTTTTGGTTCGTTTTCCATTTAGTCTGGTTTGGTTTCAGAGTGCACAAATTAAAGCGTACCAAATAAAAACATTTTTTTTGTACGAAAGAGCGAGTTTATCTTTTCCGTTTCGAGAGCTGCCGCAGACTTTGATATATTGCTGTTGAAGTTTTTTTGACTCTGCATGAATCCCTTCTCTTCCAGTTTATCTCAAATGATTTTATAGACCTTTTCATTGCCATTCTGTTGCTAGGGCAACAACTTTCATCCCAAGTTTACTTCCTGTGAGCTACTGCATGAACAAACATTGCAACAGCAAATACAAAAAGGGGCCCATTTAGTATGTCTCTGTTGTCAAGCTTGAAAAGGTCTATAAACGTTGCTATTTTTGTGGACTTTATTGAGCATATTCTGTATGTTCTCTTCGGCCCAGATGTCAAGCAAACCTCGGACTTCTGCAGAAGTCCAGGTCAGTCCTCTCCCACCCATGTTAACCTGTCGTTTACCTGCGTACATCTCAACAAATGCCCACACAGACAGCCTGTGTTTTGGTTCACTACTAATTACTGTACTAATTAAAACGGACTAAGTGTTGACATGTGAAAGCGCCCTAAGACAGCTTTTAGTTACATTTAAATAATCATACTCACTTAGACATACTAGACATTATTCTAAAGAAAATGAGAGAGGAGTTGTTAAATAAAAAAAACCATCAGACTGCAATAACTTTGACTGTATTTATCATCATCTTTGAATACTATGTTTGTTCTTATCTGTATGTTTTTCTCGACTACTTTTTGGTCTGGCATGTGTTAACTATGTTTTTCCCTTTTAGTTTCCTGTAGATGATGCTTGTAAAGAACATTTACTGTAGTAGGTGATGTTTGGGGTTGTGGGAGAGCCCTGCTTGCTTCTGTCTGGTGTTTTTATGTGTCACTTTATTACGTGTGTGTCTTTATGCTATTATATTATTATATATTATTTGTTTTTTATTGACTCTTATTGATCTCATTGAAAACAAGATTGTATATCCTCAAATTTAACTTTCGAAAAAAAAAAAATTAAATACATTTTAGACACAATGAGAAAGAATCCATTACAACCTGTGCAGTGTCAGTACTGTTTTCTAAGTGTTATGATGCTGATACAAACTCACCGCGAGAGGAGGATGTTACAGTTTTGAGCGCGGCGGCCGTCGATGACTGACAGCTCCTTGACTTTTTTAGAGCTCAGCGTGTCGTCTTCTGCCTCTTTCTGTGAGCAAAGTGATGAAGAAGTTAAGAGCGTAACAAGCTATTTTAATGAATTTAGTTACAGTCACCCACGGACACACAACAACAGAGACAACACATGCCCTAAAATCCCACACAAGACCTTAAGATACAGCACAAAGACTTTGAAACACACAGGGAGGTCGTCACATTAAATACATGCAAACAACTGAACAAAAAGTCTCGCAGGTCGTATATTTTGTTGGTGACACATTGAGTAAGGAGAAAAGTACAACAGGGGACATGACGTAGGACATATAAATAAAGTCTGATTGAATCCACGAGGAACAACACAAAATCCAGATTGTACTGTACTGTAAGAGCACTCACCTGTTTGCTGTTATTGATCATAAAGAAGTCCTAAAATGCAGGCAAGAAGCAGGGAAGATGTAAGCACTCATTAGAATAAGTAAAGCAGTTACGTGATTGCAGCCCATAAAAACAAACGGCACATGAATCAAAGCTCATTCGGCTCTCAGACGACGACGGAATCGTCAGTAATGAAGTGAGCAGCAGTGAGACGTGAGTGAGTTGATCAATACGTGCTTACAGTTCACATGCTGTGCACATAGGAAATCAATCGGTCATGTTTCTGTTTAAACTAAATCAGGCCAACAGTGAGGATCTAAATTTAGCGAAGGTCGTCTTTGTGTTTGTGAACAGAGACACTTCCAATGAATTAATATTCAATCCATCTTATTATGTGTGTTGGACATGCTTTTTGAACTTTGAAAGACATGCTCATTCTCTTCTGCAACAACTAATAAAGACTCTACTGATCATGAAAAGCTAGAAACTAAAGCACAAAGAAGAAAATAGTCGATTCTGAGCAGCTCACTCATGCATTTTCAATCACAATATGGCAAAATGATCAAAACCACAAACAAAAAATAGCAAAAAAACAGCATTCTGTTCAGATGTAAGAAGGCGTTTTAAGATGATTCAAGCATGAAAGTTTGGCATCTAATAAACCCCAAAATGTATCTGGCAATTTCTCCCTTTTATTTCTTTTTTTTTTTTTTTTACTTCAGGCTGACTTTTGTTTTTCTTTGGTCAATTATCCGACCTCTCCTCATCTCCAACTTCGCTTGAGAAATCAAAAGTTGCAAAACGGGAGAAATTTTAGAAAATCTCAACACAAGCCAAGTTTAAAATCCCAAAAAATGCGAGCAAGCTGAGCACTCAACCCAACCACTCCACCCCCCGGCCCTCTCTGACACTAAATGCTGCCATTTGGTGAGCTGGAGAGATGAACTCCTTCATCCTCAGTACCTGCTGTCTCTGATAGGCTGAGAAGGTCTTTTCAATGTCCTCCAGGTCCAGGATTTTGAAAACCTTGGCATCGTCCACCTCCATCCACACAGTACCCTCCAGTTTATTCTGAGCAGAGGACAATAAGACATTTATAGCTCATATTGTAACACAAAGCATCAATATAATATTATATATATTATATATTCAGGTCTTTTTGGGGTCTCACCTCAGCTAACTTGGACCAGTTGAAGGACTTGAGTGCATTCGATGGCTGGGGAATGTTCTTCATCTTCAGGGATGGTCCTAGGGGTGCTCCTGGCGGGGGAGGGATACCTCCGATGGGTGGGCGTCCCGGAGGAGGTGGGGGTCCACCAGGAGGAGGTGGTGGGGGAGGTGGAGGAGGTATCATGCCCCCAGGAGGCGGCGGGGGAGGTGGGCACATGCCTGCAAAAGCTGGTGGGGGTGGAGGAGGCAGGGGACCACCGGGGGGACCGGGGGTGAGGGGAGGACCTCCAGGAACAACCGCTGCCTGTCTCTGCAGGGAGAGTAACACACAATGTTTCTAATATCACAGATAACACCGGACAAGAGAATACTGATCATAAATATAGAATATCATCAGCCTTATAATTAACTGTTTCATGTTTCTGTACAAATCCCTTAGGATGCTTTATGTCCTGGAGCCATGGTTCCAAACCTGAGCAGTCAGAAGATGATTAAAGGGATATGAACGTAGGGCTGCTTGTTTATAGCAAATAGTATTTAGAAAGAACATTTTGTAGCCAATCTGGTGCACTTTGAGAGCAAAATTAAGAGGCTAGATCTATGAAGAACTTTATTCTATTGTAAAGAATTTAATCCGGGTGGGATCCTCCCACACCGAGCGGCTGTTCATGACCCACCGAGTGAGCAAAAGTGCAGCGCTGTTCAGGAAAGGGGTGCGCTGGATTTATAACACAAGACAAAATGAGAGCGTCATTGTGAAATGAAATGCAGCACAATCAGTTTATGTTGATTATCTTGTTTTCATAATTGTTGGAAGCCAAAATTGAAATTGAAATTTGAAGAATTTTACGGCCCTATATGAACGATTTTTTCTAATTTTTCTTTCTTATAAAAATGCTGCATACTTTCCTCTCTTCAGGCTTCTAAAAATCCTTCGAGTGAAAGGCCATAACCTGTGAGGAGTGGTCAAAAACCAAAAAAGGTGGGAAGCATTGTCCTAGAAAACCAGTGTTTGGGGGTCGAGTACTTAAATTATCTTTTGTGTAACATGTTTTATTAATGCATTTATCTATTTCATTGGTGGGACTGGGTAACTAGTACTTGGGCGACATAACAATAATAATAAAGGCTAAAAAGTGTTTCTATTTCATGCAAACAACAAGGTAAAGTAACAAATCAATATGCAATGAGATAGAAGAATGGTTTCTATTTTTAGTTTTCTGCTTTTTATCTAGGGCATTGTGTGGGATGAATGTACACAGCTGTCTATGTGAACTCATTGATCGTTCTGGACCATCATTGGTTGTCATTATGCAACATTATTTCACGGTTATTATGAAGTGACCCAGTGAATATGAAGGACAACGTACGATGCTGAGTTCGTGCAGTCGGACGGTGAGTTCGGCCACTTGCTGTTTGACATTCTTGTGCTCGGTGCTCTCCTTCTCCAGCTTCTCTTTCATCTTGTTGAGCGTCTGCATCATGTCCTCTTTCTCCTGAGTCTTTGCATCACATTCACGCTCCTTCTTCTCAAACTTCTGCTGCAGCTCGTGATGCTCTGTGATGGGAAGTCACAGCAATATAGTCATCATATTACTAAAAGCCTGATTTTAATTAACAAACTATTTCAGGTAGGTTATTTATAGTCTTACAAACCTTTTCTCATTTTCTCCGCCTGCTCTTTCCACTGTTTGACCTCATTCTCATTTACCAGCCTGCAGAGAGAGGATGACACACATTAATCAACTACAGTGAACAACTCCCGTCATTGTTTTTCTGAACTTAAAAGGGAAGCTATTTTTGAGCCAACACTGTTGAGCACGCGGCTTTTTCATTTTCTCATCAAACAACAACATTGTTCTACATCCTTCACTCTGGCGGCCGAGTCATCTGTTCCATGCACTCATCCAGTCTGTTTCAGAGGAAACCAGAGGACTCACATCCGGACAACGTTCTTCACGTTAAAGTTCTCCAGTGGTGTGACGTCGGGGTCGTGGCCTTTGTCGTTCTGCAAGACCATCTGCTGGACGATACGGTCTAACAGCAGCCAGTACTGCACCGTGTTACCACTTCTCTTGTCTAAAGGAGAGAGGAAGGAAGAGAGATTGGGATTATCGTCTCCATTGGTGTCTCAGAAAGTACAGAAGCAGTTGCATCCACAGGTGCTGTTTGATTATGATGAAACAATTCGTTTATAACTGCTCATAACTGATGGGATAAAGGGAGGCACTATAGTTAGCTTACACATGTATTTGTTATTGATTGATGAGACTGCAACCATCACGGGGGGCAACATGTTTACTGTTGTTATTTAGCGTAAAAACCTTTTAAACTCACACACATGTAGCTACATTACTGTTGGAAGGCATCCTGTTATTAACCTCTACCAGGATAAAATGTTCATTGCATCACATCAGATTCAGTGATATTATTCTAATTCCTCTTTAAGTACCATCACAAGCACTTTATTAACTCTAGTGTATGACCGCAACACTTGCGGTTGAAGTGTTAATTACACGCTCAGGAAAGTAACTGAGGAGGGGGTCTCATTAAAAAGCCACTTAAAGGGGAAGGTGAGCGTTAAAAGAAAAAGGTTACTTCAACAGTTTGGTGGCTCTTTGTTGAAGTCAAATGATGAGGAAAAGCTGGCTAATTGTAAATCAGATTTAGGGTAACGAAACCTAATTAGGAGCCAAATACAGTCTCCGACTTTGAGTAAGTATTCAGTTTGGCTGGGAATGTGCTTATCCAATTTCTGGTGCTGACTAATCTGCACAAAGTCAACATCCTTATCTTTCTGGCCAGAAACCAGGAGGCACCGATGCACTGTGTATTTTGTGGGAATGATACTACTACTTTGTTTGGAGTCTCATTATCAATTGTGTCAAACTCAAGACCCGTGGGTCAAATTTTGATCCGGCTCCCATATCAATTTAGGTTCTCAATACATTTTGGCTCGCCTAGTTGTTGTCTACACGGCAACGCATGCCCTGCATGCCAAACACACAGGCGTGCCTTCACTGTCTGCAAGCTAGCTAACACAGGATGGCGCATTTTTAGGGTTTACGTGCAGCTGATTGCATGCCAGATGGCAAGGCGGTTTGGGATATGTAAACTACATGATCAAAGACCTTTTATTTTTATTATTAATGGACCCACACAACCATTCAGTTGTCATATTCACGGCTTGTGAAACAGGCTGTATGAGACTTGTAGAAATATTGGCAAGAACAAAATTAAAGATTCATTATTTTTTCATTTAAATAAGGACATATTTTGTTTTGTTAAATGTCCCGCACAACCATTGAGTTGTTATATTCAGGGCTGTGAAACAGGCTGTATGGTAGCTTACTTGTAAAAATGTATTAAGAATGTATTATTTTGCTTGACTAAATGCTAAGCAACTTTTTTGTTGACCTTTTTAAGGCTTTACGGGCTAAATTGTATACGAGAAGGCTGTATGGGACATGCAACTATATAATCAAAGACATTGTATATATATTTTTTCAATTAAATAAAAGCATTTCAATAAACTTTATATGTCTGGCCTTTGATGTGATTCTCATTTCCCAGTGTGGCCCTTAGTAAAAATTGAGTTGGACACACCTGTTCGTCCTATTTCATCTCAAACTCATCCGCTTTTAATCACATTTTACAGCACAAAACATTCTGAACTGTATTTTTGTGTGACAGTATTTGTCAAACCGATTGTTTTATAGTTTGCAGCCCGTTAATAAATAATTGAAAGAGACACTCACGAGGCATGAGGAGACAGTGATGCAGGACAGACATAAAGTGCGGGTGTGCATCAGTGTGGTTCATCTTCTTGCGGATGAGATCAAAAACTTGGGTGGCACTTTTGGTGTCTATATGTACCTGGAGGAGGAGAAGAAGAGAAGCAACAGCCCTGTGAATATCTTCTGCTAAATATTTCACAGTCACAAATAATGTGAGAATAATGTCAGGAAATGATCTTCTCCTTACCGACTCAAAACGTTTTGACAAAGCCAGCTCATCCTCGTTCCGCAGCATCTCAAAGTAGTCTAAATGCCTGTGAGTGTGTGAGTGGGGAAAGACTGGATTAGACAGGCAGCCAGCAAAAGTGATGCAAACTTTTACTTTGCAAGATCTCTCTGGAAAGTAGTGATTAAATACTCTAATCTAACTCTTCCAAATTAATCCTTTGATTTCATGTTACTCAGCTTCTGATCAATAGACATTGATTGGCACCAGTCTGGAGCCGGTGCATTCTTTCAAAGCTCGACACATTCACCCTTTTTCTATGTTCCAACTCACCTGTCTAATGTGGCGTTTTCATGAGAGCGTAGTTTATCGATCACAGGTTGGATCCCCAACATGAGGAACTCGTATCGTAGGTGGATACGGAATTCCACACTTGTCTGTATTGAAAAACATTATAAATTAGCAGAAAACAAAGGAAGCAAACAACGTTTTAAAGAGTCTCTTTATCTACGAGTGTCTGAGGGACGTGATGACCTTCTAGTGTGAAAGGAAGCATAAAAGCTGTCTAATGTGTATAATTCACCTCTCCGGCGCCTTGACTCAGCACAGCGTTTATAAAGGACATGATGGCTGTTTTCAGGTTGACCTCATCTCTGTATCGCCCCGTACTCCGGTCCAGATCGTTTATAAGTGTCTGCGGGATGACAGGTCATTACAGGTCTGATAAATACTTTCACACAACGTTGCTTTTAAAACGACTTCATCTGTCTAATGAAAAAGATTTAAAACCACAACTGTGCACTTGACTTTGTTCCCACCCACCTGGAATCTCGTCCTCTCGCAGGCGAAGCGTTGGTAGTGCAGCATGGCCTCCAGGATTTTCTTGTGTCCGCCGGGCACCAGGCACACGGCGCCCATGATTTCCAGCACCGCCACTTTGGTCTTGATGTTCTCCGTGGCCAGGCTCTGAGCGATGATGTTGATGCTCTCGGAGTGAGAGAGGACGTGAGCGCGGCCCTGCGAGTTGTTCATCAGGGCTTTGATGCAGCCGATCAGAGACGTGTGGATCTGCGATTCTGTGGTCTCGTAGTCCATGCTCTTCAGGAAGTTCAGGATGCACGTGAGGCCGTCCAGGTCGATGAAACGGGTCACGAACCTGAGAGGAGAGCAGGAACAGAGAAATCAACTTAGTTTTAATGTGAAATATTACTGTAATGCTAAATGTGTGTTCGTATATGTGTATCCACTCTCTGTTTCCTTGAGCCATACCTGAATCATCTCCAGTAAATGTAATAAATAACCCACAACATTTGCTTTTAGAGTGCAGTGAAAAGCTCTGGTTCCCGAAATGGAAAGGCTTTAATGCACATCCACGTCAATGAAAAATCTTTAGCCAACACTGCAGTGACCTTTATGGGTGTTCACTTCTTAAGGCACTCATTTACATAATGCTGTGAGGAACTGAAAAGAGTGAAAAGACAAGATGAGAGGAGGTTGAATGAGAGGAGATGTGATGATGGATGACATTATGTGTAAAGGACAGGGAGGAGAAGTATTTGTCCACCTCATAGGTTGTGTCCTCAGAGCCGTCTTCAAGCTCTCGATGGTTTTGTTCCGCTCTTCCTCGTCTTCTTTCTCCAGAGCGAGGAGCGTCGTTCTCTGTTCGACAAAAGATTAAACATCGTGAAGATCTGAGTCTCATTGATTTCCAGAGATGTACAGGTCACATGGAAAATGTATTCCCAGCGAATTTAAAAAAAATCTTTAATATTTCAATTAAAAAGTATGTCTTTTGTTGGCTCCATACTAGCTTCATTTAGTTGAAAGTTGTTAAAGGGATAGTTCGGGTGTTTTGAAGTGGGGTTATATGAGGTACTTGGCCATAATCAGGTTATTACCTATAGTAGATGACGGTCGGCATGTCCCCAGCTTGTAGGTAATACACTGACTATGGATATGTACCTCATACAACCCCACTTCAAAACACCCGAACTATCCCTTTAAGTTTCATTTATATAGCCCAGAATCACATATCTGTCTCAGAGGGTTTTTTTTAACAATATCGGACACTTGAATCGATAAAGAAACCTCAGAAAATGAGGACGGGCCCTTCTTCCAGGATTATTCTGTGACCATTTTTATATCCCAACAAAAATGAATAAATAAAGTTCATGTTATTACTTACAGCTGCCATTGAATTGAGCTGATCAATGTAGTATTCTGGCCAACTAGTTGCACCTTTGTTTTCTTCTTGTTCCTGAAAAACAGAGAATAACAAGAGAATGAATGATGCTGTGCAGTGATTCACGTAGGCACTGTTTTTAAGGAATGTCACACAATGATAAGGGGAAAGAAAACACAAGATAATAATTAGAAAAATATGTGTTTGGCTTATGAATATTAACTGGGAGTGATTGGGATTTTAAAATGTTACATAAGAACGTGGTTTTGAAGGAAATATTTTAAAAAGTCACATCAGTGGAAAAGTTATTTAGTTTGTGTGACATGTTTGTGAATGCATCAAAGTCGAACCGCAAACCAGATGGAGAACTTATATTTGTTATTTGTCAGATCAATTGGCTTTGAAAGACTTGAGACATACAAACACGCGGGGAACAGAAGGTCCGGGGAATAAATAGCCGAAAGCCAAAAATGGAGCAGGAACTCAAAAGTAGGGCGACACAGATATTCAGCCCATTTTATCATCCAGCGCTTCGCTGGGTTTCAGGAGGTGGTGAGTGAGAAGTGCAGAAAAGAGAGCACAGCTGCTTGAGAACATCTTGAGATTAGCAAATGAATGTTAAAACTGTGGATTAAGGACATGGCCTGATTTATGCTGAGATTAATCTCCTGACAGGCACGTTTTTTATTACAAATGGAAAAAAAATAAAATAACTTTGAGACATTTCTGAGATGATTTAATTTTCTAACTCAAAGGAAAAACACTGAGGAGAAAATGGCTTGACCGTGAACTTGGCTTGTACATAAAAGGGCCCCAGGCTTTCATTTTGACTCCTGCTCCATTAAGCACAAGCGAGCTGTGACCATCAGAAACTAATTGGGCGTCAGTTAATAAAGCGGCCTGCAGAGACTTGGCAGCTCTGACAGAAACTGCGGGCCTTGGCCGGTCTGCGGAGATCGTGAAGTGACGGGAAGGTCTGATCCTGCTGTTCCACTCACGTCCGGTGCCAGTTTGACCAGCCGGGCGCTGGAAGAAGTTCAGTCCATTAGCGGAGCAGACGCAGAGGTGGGACCACTTCCTTTCGCATCTTAAAGAGTTCATCTTTCAACTCGGAAGTCAGCGATCTTCAAACACTGACATGTCTCGTTTATTTAGGGTCATGATGAAAGTGGGGAGTGTATTTCGGGGAGTTTATTTTTTTCCACATTTAAGAAAGATCAAAGACGCATAAGGAAACAGGAATCAATCTCAGTTATTTAGAGTCTGTGCTTGAAAGAGAAGTTAAGTTACAGCTCTGTCCTCTCACAAATGAAAGGGATTTTTGCTTGAGACCTAACTGCAAAATCTCTGCTAACAACCAGATCAGTAAATCCGCCTCTTGGCACATGATGCAGCCTAGAAAAGAGCTGACGAAGAAGGAGGAGGAAGATTGATTCTCTGCAGCGTGATTTCATCGGCTCAGGTGCCCGGCCAAACCAAACAGCTAAAGCTTTGCTGCTTTGACTTGACTTATCTCCTCCCGGCCCGGCCCGACTTATGAAGCCAAGAGACCACCGGCGAAAAAGAGCGCCCTTATCACCCGCGGGCTCAGAGCGCCCTGGTAATGACCCCACCTTCCTCCTCATCATCCCCCGTGCCAGACACACAAAAGCTGCACCTGTGGAAGTGAAGCCTTCCTGTTTGCTTTGGACACCCGACCGCTTCCTTTGCCTCATTTCTCCACACACACCCTTCCTCTCTGAGCTCAGATGAGTTTGTATCTGTCTGGGTCGCGGCCAGAGCCTGCTGCCGAGTCAGCAATATTGATGCCTTTCTGTCACTCCTTCCTCCCCCACCCCTCTTTCTGCAGGTCGATGCTGCACATAAAGATTTGTTTCCACCTTCACACCAACACTGCAACAACCTCTGCATGATCTCTAGAAACTGAAGAGAGGCAGAGCAACATTTTGGGGTTATTTTCAAAACACCTTATGAGGCTACTTTGGGCTCTGAGATGACTCCTAATGAGGCCACTAATTGGGACGCAGTAGAAACGGGAGCATACACCGTGCTGTTTCCATTTCCACTACCTCCTCTCGCCTTGTTGCTGCTGGCTAGTGGACGCTGTGTGCAGCTCAAGTCTTAATAATTCTTCATGGCTTATGATCATATTCATAAACTCAGAAAATACTCAAAACTTACCAATTCTGCATGAAAATAAAATGAGTCCTCGATGTACACATGGATCTTTAAAGGAACAGTTTAACATTTTGGGAAATGTGTCTTCCTGAGAGTTAGAGGAGGAGGACATCAACACTACTCTTATGTCTGTATGATAAATATGAAGCTACAGCGGTTAGCTTAGCTTAGCATAAAGATTGGAAGCAGGGGTTAAAAGCTAGCCTGGCTCCATTCAAAAAGTAAAACAAATACACGTACCAACACCTCAAAATGTTAAACTACTACTTCTACATTAATTTTTTGGATGGTCCAAAATATTTAAGACATCTAATTAGGATTGCAACTAATTCATTTTCATTCTCAATTCATTTTCTTGATTAATCGATCAGTTGTTTGGTCTATAAAATGTCAGAAAATGGTTAAAAATGTTAATCAGTGTTTCCCAAAGCCCAAGATGACGTCTTCAAATGTCTTATTTTATCCACAGCTCAAAGATATTCAGTTTACTGTCATAGAGGAGTAAAGAAACCAGAAAATATTTACATTTAAGAAGCTGGAATTAGAGAATTTTGACTTATTTTTCTTTAAAAATTACTCAAACCGATTAATCGATTATCAAAATAGTTAGCAATTAATTCAATAGTTGACAAAACTAATCGATTAATCGTTACAGCTCTACATCTAATGTCAATATCAGTAAGAATTAGGGCTGTCCGGAATACCATTTTTTGGACTACTGCACACACACACATCTCTACACACAACAAACGATATCCATATATCCAGCTGAGAATAACTAATAATCATGTTGAATATGAATAATGAAAAAAGTTTTGGGATTATTCCTTATTTCATGGACCATTTTGGGATTTATGCAGTATTATTACATATTCAAAATAATTAAATAACGAAGCATTCGAATACTGATTTCGAGGTTGATAACCATGGCAACGGTTGAAGCTTCGAAGTATTCGGGTCAGCCCTAGTAAGAATATATATTAAATAATATATCATGACCAGTCCAGCAGAGACTGGAGGTTTCCTCATTCATATTTAAACTCTGGGCTCAATTTAACGACACGTTTGAACTTAAGGCGTGCCTTTCTGCAGCTGTGTCTTCTGAGGACCTGTACTGTACGCTGGCATGCAAACTATCCATCCATCACACTTAAATCCCAACACTCCTCACCTCTAGTTTGTAACCGGATGTAGGAAAAGTATGCCCTGTGCGTATTAGTCAGGACAGGATATCCTACACACTCATACCTACGGCCTTGAGGAACACTGCTGTAAAAAATGTGAAGGCAGGGCACATTCAGGGTGATCTAAACTAGACCAGGCGTCTGGGAATTCATACACAGGGAGAGGAGGAACAGCTGACGGTCCTTTTATCACGAAGACAAGGCATAATGAAATATGACACTGTCACAGAGTGCTAGAGTATGTTATGGCTACACAAATGCTTTGATGGGACAGGTGTATTATCTAAAAAGAGAAACCGCATGATTAAAAAATCCTCCCTTTGACTCGGGGAGAACAATGACACGACGGATCTTATAATGTGGGAGAAAATACACTAGAAACAAGATACTACTTGCAATATATTCCAGTACTTTATAATTCCTGACACGCTGCCTTCTCTGCTCGTCGATTATCTAATGGAAAAAGCTGGATTTAGCATTTGTGTTACTCCCTCTACACATCCCTATTTTTATATGCACCTTGTGTAACATCCACTTGGGTGAGTTATTCATGGTGGAGCTTTGAAGAGGCAGTACAGACTTATGAGGAAAGTGACTGTAATTGAAGAGATGCATAAGAGACTGGGGAGTAAAGTTATTAGAAAGTACTCTTGGTGGTCCTGGAGTGGTGCGTTTGAAATGTTTAGGTAATTATCTGCGTATAATAATAGCATGTCTTCTATTACAGTACATTAAAGGCAGTTTAGTTTGACAGTTTGCTACTAAATGTTTGCATTCTCATCTTATATAGGCAGTTGTACACACCTGATATTAAACACTGTGCAGACAACACATTCAAGCCTGTGCTGAGCAGAGGAATGCAGCGATACAAGGTTTTGTGGTGTGTGTTTTTAGAAAACTCACAGCTTCAGATATCAACAAATCAATGAGCGTGGCGGTTACACAAACTTGGCAGTGATATTTGCAGATATTATTCAGCGGTTGGCAGCCGGCTTGTGGAGGCCGATGTGGAGTTTGATGATGCACAGCGAGAGTCTTTTACCTTCTTTTTGCTGCAGTAGATTTGCCATTTCTTCTCCGCAGGCAGAGCGAACATGGCTTCCCTGTGTTTCTCGCTAAGGTCGAGCTCATCCTGCATAGTGGAGATGAAAAAAAAGCAGAAAAGGTCAAGAAATGTTGGTGAGGAGGGTTCAAAGGAAGAGGACAGATTTGAGGTATTATGTATTCACAATCCTTTATTGATGTCTGTATGGAGAAGATAATATCCAATGACATTCTCAAAAAGGTAGCTCACAGAAAATATCTACATAAATCAATCTGTTTTCACCCAAAACAGAAAAACATGTGCCAGCCAGGAGTAGTTGCACCAGAGCCCTGCTTTATCTTTATCTTTTATTCAGACCTCCATTAGCTGTGGCTGAAGCCCAGCTATTCTTCCCGGAGGCTCAGTTCGAGATGGGTTCGTGCTAAATCTCTTCGTGATCACCGGGTGCTCTCATCGTCAGACTCAATACGACTCTGAATCAAATCAGATGTCTCGCAGGCTTTTAGACGTGTGAGTAAGGGGGGGGGGAGAAAGATAAGGCGTGGTCTGCCTGCCTGCTCAACATGTGGTAACAAACATCTGGAGACAACATGCGTCACAACGCGAAACAGATATTTCACAGAGGGGGAACACAAAGGGTGCTGCTGGGAAGACTAAATACCAGAGAGCATTTGAACACTCTTGAGAATGCAATTAAAACATATCAGCAAGTTTTAATTTGAGCATTAAACTGAAATTTATGTTGGGGTTTGGATATCGGCATATTACATCACAGCATGGGGACACAATTAATGGTAGATTTGTGCTGAAAGATATTTATTTTCTCCGCTGTTTCATGTGTTAATCCGCACGAATCAAATCCTAAAGCAATTATGCTTTAATGAGCTTCATGTGAAAAAGGTTGTGAGAAGGTTTTTTAAGCAATTTAGTTCCAGGCCAGTGTGAAAAAAAGCCTAAAAACAGGTTTATTCTCAATGGAGATTAAGTTAATGTAGTTTACCCAACAGATTGATTACTAAATGTTTTATTGCGACTGCTCTTCATGGTCTTCAGGGATGTTCTTTGCTAAAGCCATCAAGCCCTGTGAATCAATATGTGCCTAAATTGGTTGTGTGGACTATTGATTGATCTCCTGAATTAACACACATACTAGCTGGCACTGAATGGGGAAAGGTAACTAATTCAAATGTATGTTTTATTGCAGCTAAGTGTTTTTAAGCTTGTTGTTAATGTTTTGTTTGAGTCAGGGCTGCACAATTAATCAATTTTATTGAAATTGCAATATGGTCTACTGCAATTTTCAAATCGCAGGAGGTGCAGTATTTGTTGAAGGTGAAATGTGTGTCAAAATACCATTTTAAATTAAATAATATTTTTTTTTGTGAACAAAACATCTTTGTTTGGTACAGATCCCTGCAAGAATCACATCATAACAGTTTGAATATATTTTTCAATGAAAATTTTAATAATTATGTCAAAATTAATTCTAATATCATATAATATCTTACAATATCAGTCAAAATAATCACAATTAGATATTTTTTTCAAAATCGTTTAACCCTAGATTGATTGTGAATGGCTTTATCTCTCTGGTGTAGGATGGAAAAAGAAGCTTCACCCCGACTTACGGGTTTTTGGAAACTTTTTTCTCAATGAATCTCAAGTTCAAAGGTCGGGGTTTAATTGATCGTAACAGAGCAGATGGCTCCAACTATATTCCACAACGTGAGTCTTTTTTACCAGCAAAGCCCGTTCAGATTATACACGCACATGGTGGCTCACACTGGGCCAAGAGAAAAGCACGTGGCTGTTTTCTTTTGGTAAACAGAGCAACTGAAAGCCTCCTTGTCGTCACACTCAACTTACTCAATTATGTCTTCATAAAGGGCGGGAGACAAAAACAAGCAATTAGCAGATGGAGGAGGACGAGACATTAAGAGGTCCTGAATGAGGTCTATTGATGTGCAAAAATGTCATGCTTAGATTACTGTGGCAACCACGGGAGAGCAAAATGGGGCAGGAGAGAGAAAGGAGAGCACGACAAATTAGAAGTGACAATAAGACAGAGGAAGAATAGCAGCTTGGCCCCGTTACTCACTAGATAGTGTAAACTGGGAGGAAGTGACCGTTTGTTTGGGAATGTCTCCAAATATAGCTGACAGTGTAAACAGTGAGGTAAGATTAGATTTTAAAGACTGAGTTTAATAAAATGCTGACGAGTCTGTTATGCTAGATGTTAAACCTGCATTGTATAAACACATATTTGAATTCTTTTATCCCTCGCTTATCTCCAACCAAATCGAAATCTAAAACTTTTAAAACGAGTCACAAATGTAAAAAAAAAAAAGGCTTAGTAATTTCCTAACAGCTGGGCACCGTAGCTTTTGGCAAATGTTACCCAAACAGGAGTAAACACAATTTGATGGGGACTATTTTCAGCAGCGGATTAATAAACATTAGGTGCTCTAGTGAGTATTCACAGCAGCGCAATAGTAAATGTGGGATTAACTCAAAATAAAGTAAAGTGGTCATGCTCACGGTGATAAAAAGTGCAATGGTGTGGGTCATTTATGTGTTTTTAGGAATATGCTATATCAGGCTTTAGCTACACAGACAAAAAGGATTTGCTAATATCAAGAAAAATATAGAATAACACCAGACTTATCCTTTAAATTATTATTATTTTTTTTTTACTAAAACATTAATTAAATGTTTCTTTTGAAGTCCTACAATTCCTCTGGTCTGAATTTCTTCAACAAGAAAAAGCAGAACAAAGTCTTACCACCAACTCGGAGAACATGCCATCCAGCTCATCGTATGTGGGCATCGGCAGTGACGGCTCCATGGCCTGCAGGGCGAAGTCCTCCCTGAGCCTGTAGGTGATCTCCGGGTGATCGTTGCTGTTAAAACAGCAGAAGATGAAGGAAAGGCCACCGCGGCCGTGGCCACCACGTTTCCGAGGTGCCATGGCTGTCCGCTGCGTCCGGCTGGTCAGGTAGGGAGGGTGGGAGGCTCCTTCGGGGCCTCTTTACGGCCTCCTCCACCTCAGAGTTGGGCCTCCGTCAGAGAGTACTGCGGACAGGGAGAAGGGACAAGATGAGTTTTCAAGACAAATCTGGTCTCACATAGCGGAGGGAAGTGTTTTTAAACCGGTATTCACAAAAATCAATAACAGAAGCAGAGTTTTCTAAGACAGATGAACAATAGAAGACAATACAGCCCATAAATATTAAGATGTACCCATTTTAATGGTACCAGTTATAAAGCTTGATACTTTCTGTTCCAATGGATGAAATCCAAAGCCCCACAGCAACACTCTAATGGATAAACTGGCTTGGACATGCTGACATTAGTAGAACTGTTACTTATTAGCAGCCGGATGACGCAAAATCTATGAAGGCTATGACGAGTTTTCCACAGTTACAACCTAACCCTCGGCACCTGGTAATAGTTAATGATGCAGGGTCATAATTTTTGAAGGAAAAGCACAATGCACTGTATCAGTGATGACAAGCACTGAAAGATTTCATTATATTGTTTACACAATAGGGCGCCGTGAGAGTGTGACGTTTGAAATGGAGACCATAATTTGCCAGGATTAGTGTATTCAGGCCTTTTCATCTCCCCTTCCTTCCTATTCAGCATCAGCTTTCCTCTAAAGACCTAACGAGGAATGATTAGAGGGGTGTGTTTACTTTACAATGACCATGGTGAGAGGTGTGTGTGTGTGGCCTTTTGTGGTTTTGAAGACTGGCTAGGTCATCGCGGGTAAAGCGCAAAAACAGGCCTTCTTGAAAACCCTGAGAGGAGTCACAGGGTGTGTTAAGTCGGCCTGCGTGTTGTTCAAATGACAGGTGAGATTTGCAACATGTGGAGTCCACGTCAAACTCAAACATACACTGCCTCGATCATCCTGATAACCATCAACACCAGACTTTCCCTTCCTGGCTCTCTGACTTCGTAGACGTGAGTACACACTTGGTTTGGTCTCCAGCAGCTGCATTTTCACCAGTAATGTGTGCAATCCCGAACTACAGCCCCATCTGCCCTGCCTTTATATCACAGATAAAAATACATAGTGATCAGCTGTCATAAATGAACAACATTGATGAGGAGGGTTGAGCACATTACAGAAAGTTTTGTCCTGCCAGGTGAAGAGTATTTTTGGGCTGGTTTTAGCCAGCAGGAATCTAGCGATGGCGATGTCAGTGTGTCGGCTGTTCCACTACTTTGGTCCAGTCTAAAATATCTTAAGGACTAGATGGATTGTCATAAAATTTTGTGCAGACATTCATGTTCCCCAGAGGATGGACTGTAATAACTTTGGTGATCCTAATGACTTCATCTAGCTACACCGTCAGTTTGTAGTTTTGAGTGAAATGCCTCGACAACTATTCAATGGATTGATATGAAATTTGGTACAGACACTCATGTTCCCCTGAGGATAATTTCTAAAAACTTTGGTGATCCGTTACATTTTCATTTAGTGCAACCATCAGATCAGAATTTCAATTAGTCCAATACTTAGGTTTATAGGGGTGGGGGAAAAATCAATACATCATAGTATCGCTATATTGTGTGTGATACACGGACGTCAAGTATCGATCTTTTATTATATAAACTATTAACAATCCGACTATTCTGTCTTTCAGAGGTTGTAGCGGGCTCAGTCTTAAAGCCTGAAGATACTGGCATCATATGGAACTAAAAATCCTAAGTAATCCATTGGTACAAACCATGTCATCTTAGCTTGTTGGGAAGAAAGCTAAATAACGCTCCGAAGTTACCCTTAATTTTAGCGAGGAAAAACTGGCATGGCCATTTTCAAAAGGAGTCCCTTGACCTCTGATCTCAAAATATGTGAATGAAAACTCTGAGATGAACAGAGTGAAAACTGTATCTTATTAGATCTAAACAGATGTTGGCAAACTGCATTATTTGCAGTTGAAAAAAAGGTGATATATCGCAATATATCTCATCGCAACACTAAGACATTCCTATCAGCCACAGCTGTACCTTGTGTTTAGTGCTAATTAGTGAATGCGAGCATGCTAACACATCTAAATTAAGATGGTGAACATTGCAAACATTGTCACCGTGAGCATGTCGTCATGCTAGCTTTAGGATTTAGCTCAAAGCACCGCTGGGCTAAAGTACAGCCTCAAAGAGCTGCTAGCATGGCTGTAGACTGTTTGTCTTGTTTAATGTTACAGCCCTTATGTCTTCTCTTCGGAGGGTTTTCTGACCTGGGATCAGATGAACTGAGCATTTGGTTCTCTGGCTACAGCTACTCAAACATGAAGAGTGACAATTTACTCTTCTGTTAAAGCTAAAAACTGAATTTTGAGACAAGACAGACCTTGAATCTCACTACTAAAAACATAAACAAGTTTGATTTGTTACAAACTACTAATTCACACAAACACACAGTAAGGGCAAGCGAGTGCTCTCAGACCTGCTGGCTCAACTCCAAGTAGGAATAATGGGAATAAAGTGCACAAGACCTCTCTGCTGTCTGGCAAATAAAGACGTGGTGTCCAGACATCCACGAGGACACCGCCGTCAGTATGTCACAAAAACAGCTCTACGGTCTCTCTGCCTGCTGTGTCGAGCCGTGTGAGGCCAAGTATCAAAACCACAGAGGCTGAGCTGACCTGCAGGAATTTCTGGATGTCTTTTCTTGGTGACCGGCGGCCCGCTGAACATAACCGAGTTCACTTGACCTTTCCCAGAGTTTTCGCCCAGACTGAGTGCATCATTATGCAGAGTGATGCAGTCCAAATCTAACCTGGTCAGGTCACGTACTTCACTGTAATCGAGGATTATGCTCAGAGGACAGAGAACAGCTAAAGTTATCTCTTCCAAAAGGGAAAGTGAGGACATTTCCTGTGGCAACTTTGTGTAAGAGTCACTAGAAAATCCATTTTGTGGTCTACCTAAATAAAGCGTGATGCCATCACTGTCCCATTTTAGTCACTTTTTTGGTGCATCTGCTATCCAGCAGCTGTACTTTTCACATTTTGGAACAGCCGCTAAAGCTGTCGGGAGACTTTTCCAACCACCGGAAATTTCACCCAAAAATGTTTTTTGTTTTAAATATGTCTCCTTTAATATGCTGACTCCAACGAAAACAAAACAAGCAAATCCCTGAAAAGGAAATCAAAACACGTATAAGCACAAAGATAAGATATCATTTAACAATTTTGTTCCAACGTAAACTGTGTTGATAATGATTTGTTGCAATGACCACTTAATCAGACACACAATGCATAAGTCCATAATACCACTTGTGTCTCTTGGTGGCCAACAAACTAGTAATAACTGGGCAAACCGTCAAACAAAACTAACAATAGCCAACTGTATTCTATGACTACAATATCCACACTTTTCTAAATAAAGACAGCAAATACACAGTATATATATACCCATACAAAGCTTATAGTGTACTACAGACAAGGTGCTTGAGGACAAATGGCCACACGTGGGATAAAGTACACAGCAGCTCACCCTTAACACACTGAATAGTGTATTTATTTTGACACATCCTTGACTTTTCCAAATAGACTACCAGAGGCCTCGGCAGCAGCTGCCAGGCTTCACGCTCGCCATCTATTCTAGCATGAAGGGAAGAAGCAATTCAAAGCCCTCTTTGACCATATTAGTCCACAAAACTGCCCATCTTTTCCATTAGCTAAAGCGAGCTGTAAACTTTGTATAAACTTGTGAGCCAGAGTGGGACAGCGCTGGTCCCCATCCAGCTACAAGAACCTGCGGATGTGTGGAGGGCACAAAGAGGCAAGAGGGGGAGCGTTGAAGGTTTGAACAAACTGTGACACTACTAAGACTGTGTGTTTGTGCTGTAATTGTTAACCTGTGAGACCTGAGTGCTCTGACATTAGCCCCCGGAGGCTGTCTGTCAGACGGTCAAGGTTCCCGACATAACAGAGGCCTGTTAGAACAAGAGGACATTCCTGTCATAGCCAGGTGAGCTTTGTGACCCTGAACAACACCCACACAACAACACCTTCCACTGTCACTTGCTCCAACTAAGAAGAAACACACTTCAAAATCCCAAAACAAGCAACTCAAACTGACCCTTAGCTGTCCAAGTAGTAAAAGAAGTTAGCACGATTAATGGTTATTTTCAAGAATTATCCTTCGAGTAGGCATGTTTGAAATGTTAACAGTCTGCAAGTTGATGATAATGCCATGTAACAGCTGCACTTTCCATGTAATCAAGAAGAATGCTGTTTATGCTGACATAAATCAACTCTTGGACTGTACTGGAGAAACATCATGACTTTTTGTAGGCCGCTGCTCACAGCACGAGTGGGCAGATTCGTTTTGTACTCCTTCATTCATACACATCCAATAATTAAACCCCGCCCACCCATACCCACACAAACACTTCTCTCTTTGTCCGTAGGAGATTTCTATCCTTGGATAGCCTTGTTGTTTTCGTGACCATGTGGTTTGGCGGGTGACCTGGCGCGAGTCCAGACTGTAAAAAGAAGCCCAGTGTTTGTAAAGTGAGAGTGAGCCCGTGCATGGTGCTTGATGTGCCCAAGACCTCTCTGCTAAACCTGCAGAAGTGTCAGGTCCGCTGGAGAAAAGGCAGAAGCAGAGAGGAGCATCTGATGCTAAACACAGAGAGGCGCTCACGTTACTGAACATGTGCGAAGAGGAATGAAGAACATTCAGAGATGATCTGACACTTCTCATCCAGCTGTCTTCTTCCAGCTTTGACTTTTCTCTGATTTTGTGCTTTTGTCAGTTTTACTCCTCCACTGTTCAAGCTTACTTCAAGATCAATGTTATTTGCTGAATGTCATCAATATTGATTACATTGGAAATAATGTGGGTTAGATTGCTCTGGTGCTGCTTGGGTCACCACAGTATTCCCATGAGGTACATAATCTTAGTTGCCTTAAAATTGACCGCTACAGTGTCCCTACTGAGTGAAATTTGTGGTGTTGTTATCCGTGGGCAGCCTCCGGGTCTGAAAAGTGAAGCCAATGCTGAAGTGCCTTAAACTTGCATTCTCTCTAATAGCCAGCAGGGGGCGATTCCTCTGGTTGCAAAAAAGTCTGATTGTATAGTCAAAGTCTATGGAAAAATAACCCTACTTCTCACTTCAGTAAACATTGTAAACATGAGTTTATGGTCTCAATCGCTAGTTACATGTTATCTTCAATACAGCATGATGTTTATTTAGTAAATTATGGTCTAATTTAGAGTCAAATAAACCATAAAGCAGGGTATGCTTTAGGGGCGTGGCTTGACAGGTCGTCAAGGTGTTTCTGCTCACAACTTTCACAGTGTGTTTTCAGTTCATGAAAGATAATTGTAAAATTTTGGTCGCCTAAAAATGTTTTATTCAGCATTCGGTTATACTTAGCTTCATCCTCTTATGTCACTTCTGGTTGCAAAAAACCAAGACGGTGACAGCCAAAAACCAAGATGACGACCGCCAAAAGGCCAAACTCAAGGCTTCAAAACGGCGGTCCACAAACTAATGGGTGACGTCACGGTGACTACGTCCACTTCTTATATACAGTCTATAGTTGGTATCCAAAGACTTAGAGACAGATAATAACAACAAGTCGAAGTACTGAATACTGCCAAATATGAAGGAAATTTGCAAAAGTGTGCAATCAAACTACTCATTAAGACAAAAAAAAAAAAACAGTTTCTAAACCAAACCAAATCTGAATAAAAAAAAAAGTAGTCTGGCAATTAGGTAGTCTGTCACAAAACAATTGCGGTCATGATTGGTTGTATTTGTGTATAATCTACAAAGACTAACAGGTCAACTTAAAGCTGATGCTAATAAGCAAAAATGTGCCTCACTTGGGAGCAGGAATCCAACCTTGGAGAGAGAACACAGTGGACAGTAGTGTATTGAAAGCAGATGTGTGAAATACCTTCTTCTGCACCAGCTGGCATCTATCAGCAGTTTCTGGCACTTTTAATTTTTTGATATCTACAGCTGCTACGACTGCCTGAATCATCAGCAGCACTAATGTTGGTCGGGACGAGAAGACACGGCAGAACATGTTTCTAATTGAGCAAAGTAGCTCTACCGCAAAAGGTAAGGGAGGAGACCTTGAATGTGCGTATTAGAGCTGTAATAGCAATACAGCAGGGTTGCTTCACCTTGAGTTGTTTTGAAAAGAGACACAGTATTTCTCTCTTGGGCTCGAGCGCTATAATTAGAAATAATCTACTTTTTTGAAATGTCCTTGAGTGAGACACTAGACTCCCTCCCTGCTCCAGGCAAAATGTTCAGTCTGACCCTGATCTCTGACCTTTCTGTGCACCAAGCGAATTGAAGTGAAACTTGTCATGGATAATGGAATCAATTAAGTGTCATGTTACCGTTATTGTCATCCTTACATGATGCCATTCCTCTAACCCGAGACAGCACACATTCATGCATGCTTTTAACATTAAACAGCTACACGAAACCCAAATAATTCCATGTGTTGTTTTCAATCAACAAATAAATATAAAAATATGTAAACGCTGTTAACTGACTGCTTGTGTTGCACAGAGCATATCTGCAGCTGTGTTATAGGCGGGCCAGAAAGGCATTTGGTGCACAGAAGTTTAATCTTCTTTTCCGATTTAGGATTTGGGATGGATCAGACTCGCAATTTGATGCGCCGCGGTATTTTCGATGCAAAGCAGCTCGACATTGTAGGTAGTGCCGTTTAATACTATTCCACTACTGTGTACTTATATTAAGAGAGAGCCACTGGAGACACAGTTCATGCAGTGTGCAACACTCAATAGGTTTCTGGACTTTTGGAAACCCCCATGACTGTTGTGCGCTACGTTTGGTCATTTATTTTGGATCAAATTTGGACCGCTGCAAACAAAAGGCTCGGGAGTCACACAGCGAAGGCTAGCGGTAGTCCTTTCAGCTCGGAGCTGCTCTGCTGAAAATCAATCAGCAACCCAGTGTTTGGCCACAGAGTGATTGCTTAACCTGTGTGAAACTCAAAACTATGTGGACTCAACCACAAAATGCTCAATAGTAACAGTCAAAAGTAATAAAACAATCTACGTTTCTCAATGCAGCTGCAGAACATGCACTGCTAGGTTTTTACCCAATACAGAAAAACTCAAATCTCCCTGCTCACTGAAAGTAAACCGACCCATTTTATTTCTGAAAACCGGCAGCTATTTGGCAATTGCTTTCATGTTGAACGTTGATGTTTCACATCGTCTAATTTTCTCTGGTGCAGCTACGGTACAAACGACACAGTGGTGCCCAATTGTCTTGCACAGCTGGGTAGCATACATAACGCTCGTTCTGCCAATTACTTAAATGGCACCCCAAGTACAAAACGAGTAAACACGCACAGACTTGGACACACATCAGAAAATAACTGGGCCGTGATGGAAACGCTGACTGGCAGGTTAAGAGGAGATTAAAATCAATCAGTCAGACACCAGAGAGTCGTCAAAAACTGTCCTCAGAGTTACAGTAGCAGAGCTGTTCAGCTCCGATGATGCCTGTGTGCTCATGTGCATTTACCTTACAGGATTGTGTGTACTGCCTAGATGTGACAAAGGCATTGCCTCTGGAGCATTAATGTCACATGGTTGAGGGAGTAGTGCTGAAGTGGCTCTCAGATTACAGGATTAACATACAGAGAGAGAGAGAGTGCAGAGAAACAGCACAGAGATAGACAAAGGAAGCATTTCTTCCACCAGCTCATACATTTTACACTAAATATTTCTTGTCTACATGGTTCAAAAAGTTCACATCTTGTAGGACTTGACTTTGAAGTAGCGACAGTGGATTGTGACATTGTTACTGTGAGCTTCTGTGCAAAACATTTACATACCGGAACGTAACGCTCCTCTTTTGGTGTGGTAGTTTTTCCAGTTTTTATGACAACATACGTCTGTGTGCAAATTGATATATGTGTCAAAAAAACAGGGCACTACTGAATGTTTCCTAAACCAATATTATTCTAAACTTCTTCATCAAGTCTGAAGTTACTTTATAGCCTTTTTTTTGTGCAGAACCAACTATTTCAAGTAAAAAAAGTAAAACATTCTGGTTCCAGCTTCTCAAAGATTTGCATATTTTGTCTGTTTTGTATAATTTCAAATTGAATACCGTTGGGTTTTATATGTGTAGGGCTAACCCGAATGCTTCGAAGCTTTTGCCATGGTATTCAACCTATAAATCACTATTTGAATGCTTTGTTTTTTTAATTTTTTAAATATATATACAGTATATATACAAAAGTATGTAATAATAATGTATAAACCCAAATTTGCCCATGAAATAAGGAATAATCCCACAACATTATTCATTATTCATATTCAACATGAATTAATATTTGTTATTCTCAGACGAATATCGCTGTTTGTTGTGTAGAGGTGTGTGTGTGTATAGTAGTGGTTAGCAGAACTGAAACAAGGGAGATGGAGACAGACAAACAGAAGAACATGTCAGCCTGCTGCGGCGCTGCTCCGCAAAGCTTCGAAAACCTTTGACTAGTTCTCACCGAAGCTTCGAAGCCCAAAAAATGGTATTTGGGACAGCCCTACATATGTGTTGGTGGCAAAAAACAAACACCTAAAATCTAAAAAAGTATGTGTACCGTTTAAGGCCAGCAATCACAAGTGTATAATTCAACATGACATTTAATAGTTCACAATAAAGCTAAATACTATTCTGTACTCTGTTACCAACACGCAGACACTGCAGCATCTGTTGTAACTGAAAACAGAGGACTCTATTAGCCATGTCACATGGAGGTAATCTCATTGTTTTCCACATCCTTCCCCATTAAACAGACTCGAGGTCCTCGCACGTTTCATCCAGCGACATTGTCAGTCTGTAATGGATCAGATTAGACCAGCATCTGTATCTCTAGACACGCCTGTTTTCAACAGTCAAGGTTAATGATCTGATCAAAAATGATCACCAAACAGGAAAAGGGAGATAAAGGCTGTGATCAGTGCAAGCTGACCAACTTACTGTGTTCATTCCTCATAGCTCATAGTGAGGCCACAGCATTAGTTCATGAACAAAGAGTTGTGCAAACTCTGTGCTGATGAACAAATGTTTGTCCGTCAAGTTGTTGTGTTGCCTGGGAGAGACTCAATCGCTGGTGAATCTAATTTGTGGTAACCTTTCGTTTTTTCCTAATGATCTAAAAGCCCAGAGATGGTCCATTTACTGGCAGACCCACCATACTGTATGTTTGTTTTGAACTTCTGTACTCCGTGACACAGACTAATAAGACTGAGCTATTGACTGCAGGGTTGGATGGAACGGGTACAAGTTGTATTTTCACTGTATGTTGGATTTTTGCACTGTCACGGACTGTATAATACGCTGTGGGGAACAGTGGATTTTGCTGTGTTGTGTGTTTCTTACTTGCTAATGCATCTTGTGGTACTACTGGCTTGTGTGTACGGGTAAATCAATGCGTTGGCACCTGTATGGGTTCCTTTGTATGTGGGTTTGCTGGCTGTAAACCTAAAATGATATTTTGTCAGACTGTGACTCTGACTGCCAACCGCCAGCGACCGCTACAACTCATACGCTTTAATGAGCGGTTTATTACAGCAGCACTTTTGGTCCAAAATTAATTTGTGAGGAGAATTCATGATCATCTAATTGCCTTTGGTGACTAATTAGATGGAAAATAACTCACTTTTTTGGTAAGAAATAAGACTGAATGTGGTCTAAAACACACTGAATTGTACCACGCCTTAAAATAGTAATTCAGTGATACTCCCCTTTAATTCTTACACGCATGAATAACAGCACAAAGCAAAAAAATGTACATTTAGGATTGGGGAGTGTGCGGCTGAAATGTAGGGAGGACAGAGATTAAAAAGCAGGTTAAAGGCTGCTGCTCTTTCCGCAGGCAAGGTTGTCAAACTCGTTCTGCAGACAGACTCTCCAACCCCCCACTCTTAACGTGTTAGCATTCTTCCTCAGGTCAATCCTTCAAGTGGAGGTTAGACTCGGGGCAAAGAAGGAAACTACTCAAACATGCGACAATATCCTTGCCAGGGTTTCAGCTTAGTCATGTGGGTTCACTTTGTTGGCTATGATCCAAAAACAGTGAATAAGGAACAGTTTGGTGTAAAAAATAGCTCATGATCAGCCCATAACATGTTTCATAATTGTGAAAAATGTGAACAAACAAGGCGATGTTTAACACATAGCATGGATGTTGACATTGCCTATTTCACAACAGCAGCTTAACTTTTACGATCTGTGTTTGTCATACGGGTTAAAGTTTGGGTTATAAATAACAAGGTTGTTTTTCTCCGCTATATTAATTTGCAATTCAGATTTGTATCCAAAATGTTCAGGTCCTAACAAGTGTACTGCAATGTCTTGAATCTAATGAACCAAAGCGAGCAAGCAGATGTTTAGAAAATGCTTTGTATTGTCATTTGGACTGGAGAATCAAGAAACTTTTATGCAAATTTATTATGAAAGAAGGGTAACCATATTGTCAGTCAGGTTATTCCCGTTACATTCGTCACGTTATAACCACGACAGCATAAGAGAAAGTCTTACTGAGTGTGTTTATGTATATGCAGTTAATGCAGATTCAACGAGAGCAGCAATTCTCAACCAGGCTTACTTATAACCCAGAAGGTATTTCTGCACTTGCCAGGTGAAATATTGTGGAGTTGCTCAAGAAATTAGAAAAATAGCAAACAATGTCGTTAAAAAATGTTATAAATCCACAAATTGAGTGAGCGGTAACACCTGAACACCATATGTTGGGATTGAGAGTACGTGAAAAGTAGTTAACAAGCAAGCAGAGAACAGTGAAATGAAAATGGTAGAAATAATTAGCTATTTGTATTAGCAATAACTGCTAAAATAGTTTAAAGTGGAAACTTTCAGCTTCTGCCACTCAAAGTGGCCGACTAGACTTAATTCACCCAGTTCGACTGTTGTCAGGCCATTAAATAGGTGTTATCAGTCACTATAAGCACTATATATGTGGGTCATTAGGGGCCTACTACGTAGTAAAAGTGAAAGTGAAACTTTAAAGCAACACGTTGTAACATGTTGTAAAACTGAATGAAACGTCACGTTTTGAAAACAAACAAAAAGGCTTCTTAAGGTTTAGGCAACAAAACTACAACTTCTTTAGGTTTAGGCAACAAAAAACAAGGGTTTAGGGGAAAAAAAAGGGAAAGGGAAAAACATTGTGTTTTGGGTTAAAATAACTACAAACACACAAACAACTACACATTGTTGGTTTCACACAGGATGCCAACTCCGGTCTCCTGGGTGAAAACCCTGTGTTTTAATTACTACAGTCGCTCGAGGTCGCTGTCGTGTTCTCCTATACCTTCTTTTGGTGATCTACCATGTGAATAGATGATAAAACCTACTAGTGGGTGTAGTAGGCCCCTATTGACCCACGTCTATGGGGCCTATAGCGCCTGACAACAGTCTAATCATCTGGTTAATTTGTATTAAAAAGGATTGAACACATTTGAAGCATGACGAGTGGTGTCTGCTTTAGCTCATCTGATAGTACTGTGGGGGGAACATCAAACAAAAAATGTTGGAGAACACTGAAGCAGAGGATCAATAACTCCCTGACTATCAGCAGACAGGGAAGAGAATCAGTATCACTGAATTAGTGTTATCTGGTTACGTCTGTGCTTCTATCAACATTAAAGATGCAACTATTCGAAGATAAGCATCACTGTAAATGAGCAGTGAATGACAGAAAATGAGAGAAACTGCTGAATACGAAGAAAGAACAGAAAAGGATAAACCTTTGGTGAGTTCAGATATAAGCTGTGGACTTTGAACGACTGAAAACATCATAAAGCAGCAACATGATCTAATTCTGTCTGTGTGAAGAGGAACAGTAAACATTATGATGCGTGCAGCACAGCTGGGCACAGTCCAATATTATTCACAAATCTATTTCTAAGTAGTAAAACAGATAACCTCTCAGACTGTCAATAATGGGGCGTGGAGAGCGTAATCTCTTTCAGGATACCCTGAGCTGCAGCCTGTCCTTTAAAAATCTCTCCCTCAGTTGCTATGGTAACCAGAGCGGTGGGTGACCGGTGCAGGCTGGGTGGGTGGGTGATTTAATGTAAGCCCCTTCTACCGCACATTACCCTCCTTTTTAATCTGCTCTGGATGTTTATAGGGGGGAAAATAGGATTGTCTCTCTAATTCAGCAGACAAAAAAACAAATAACAAAACCATTAAGGATTACAGGGTAAAATCTAGCTCGCAGTCACTCAGCAGCAGCATGAAGCCCTGCAGAGCTACTAGTCCTTTGTAATACATCAGTCTGTATAGTATTTACATGCAATGCCCTCTCGGGAGGAGATGAGGAAGTGCGAGTGGAACCTGAGAAGGATGGGCAGCGACAGGAAACGAGCTAGGAGACCCCTCTCTGCTCAAGGTGACTTTCCTTTTCATTGACCTGATTATCTGCACTCCGCCCCCCCATCATGGAAAAAAAAAAGTATGCCATCCTCTTTCACACTCACTTGACACTGATAACGGGCTGCACTCAGTGGGAAGCTGGTGGGAGGTAGCAGCCTGTAGCCTCTCTGTGCACGAACACATATTTCTACCACCACCTCACCCTGTCTCCAGACCAGCCTTGTCATTATGGGGCATTCCCCGCATACACAGGACAACTCTCTCACCACGAAATCAGCCCCGGGGGCCCGATCGGAGCACCCTGTCATCCTCCCCTCCCCCCCCCGGTTACTAAGGCAACACCGTTTTTCCGCACCAACACCTCCTAATAAGACAGACATGACAATCACCTACGTCTTGGTGAGAGGAATCCAGCCTGCATCCTAGGGAGTGATAAAGCAAACCAGCAGCCCTGACTCCCCTTCATCCACATACGCACACTGATAGCCTCGGACTATCTACCGGTCACATGCGATTCACACACACATTCCAATCAGCAGCCGGCTTCGGCTCTTCTTTTCCCCCTGCACTCATTTGATTACAGGGTAGAATAGGCAGATTCGTTGAGCTCCGTCTTACCCTGTCCAGGAGTGAGCTCGCCTCTGTTGCATTCCCTTTATATCCTCAACTCACTGCGGTATCCAGCTTTCTGCACTGTCGACAGAAAACACACACATTTTTTCTGCGCAAGGTATGTAATCCACGCAGGTTCAAAGTTGTCGCTGTAATAAGCACCTTGAATGTCAGAAGCTGTCAAAATCGGCCGAGAGGAAAATCCCAGTTAGGTGGAGGCAGTTTTTCTCTGATGGCACACAGGGGGGGGGGCAAATAGGGGATGAACTCGCCATACAGCATGAGCTGCTGTTTGAGATCTTGCAAACAGCCAGCTGGCCGGCGAGAACTTCTCCTCGGCGTATCCACTCCCTCCCTAACCTCCTTCTCTCTGCCTTTTCTCTGCAGAATGCCGCGGGGGCAGAGGGGACAGGCACAGATGTTACTGGCTCCAGGCCACACCCCTTTTCAACACTCCCAGTCCTAATAGGATGCAGCCGAGCCGTGGCCGCCGCCCAGCTCACAACCCTCCCCCCAAACTCCCCTCTACACCGGCTTTGGACAACTTGTTTAGGGTTTGTTTGGAGAGGGATTGTTTGGAGAGCTGCAGGAGGGAAACAAAGCTAAAGGTGTAAAACGTGTGGGTGTGGGAGGGAGAGAGAGATCAGTGAAAGTGTGACAAGGAAGGCTACTGAAGAAAATGTCAAAAACATAAATTACGAAAGAAAAACAGAGCTCAGCTTCTTCCCATCCTCTACCATAAACACCTCCCTGTGTATAATAAAAACACATTCAGCCCAAGCAACTTAAAACGCTGCACATACTCCATCCAAACAGTCTGGCAACGAGGAGACAACTGACAAAATATCCAGAGGGTTTTAATCTAAACAATCCCAGACACTCCCACATGATTTACAGCACAAGCATCACTCCTGCATCTCAGCTAATTGCTGACTCACAGCATCCAGCATCTATAAACATCCCTATGTCACAACATAATAATGAAGATGTGTATGGACTTTCCTGTGGAGGATGTTCATCACTTGAAACAAATGTACATCAACGGACTTTCTATTCTTCCTTTACTCTTAAATTTAGTCGTGAAGATCAAAAATGACAAAGGTCGTTGGCCATATGTCAATCAGCTGTCGCTAATTTACCTCTTAATTTTGCGAGTAAGTTGATTGCGGGCCAAAATTAAATTTGGCTGCTAATGGGTTTGTGTGCAAGCCAGTGTCTACTCTGTACGCAACCAGAGATTGTTTATGGGGTAAAAGAAGCATCACTCTGAAACACCACTGTACAACCACCAGTGTTTTTATAGTTCCCACAACTCTAACAGTGTGGTAACTTCTCTCTAGCTAATCGTCAGTTTCAGGAGTCATGTTCTTCCAGTATAACTTTCATCCGAGCTTATCAACTTTATAGTTCTGAATCAGGATCTTCTATACTATTTGGATCAAGTAGTTTGGGAAAAATGAGGTCGGATTTAGAAGGCTACAGCAGCTGTTATGTCAATGTGTCAGATACATATTTAATCAACATTTCGTAGAAGTGTGAATCAGACATGTTCTCATAAGAAGAACAGAAGTTGTTTACCTGATTCATGCCCTACAGGTTTCCGCGCAGGTGTTGACAGAATATGTGTCACCTCATTGACTTCCTGTTCTCTAAAAGTGAGTCAAGGGTATCACGGTAACAAGACGTCATAGTGCTTTTGTTGCGTATTTTGTTATACAACACAGCTTTGCCCAAACGTCATAATCAGGAAATGTGGCAGAGACACAGTCGAGTATCAAATGTTCTGTAACTGAGACCGTCGCTGAGACTATTGGATTTACGCTACTCGCCAAGAAAATTCTGGACTCGGGCACTTCTCTGCCAAGAGGAAGTCACAAATCAAACCTAAAAGCAAAATTCAAACTTTTCCTGAACAGCTGTGAATGAGCACTCAGCAACCCTCAGTGTCAGAAATACTTCCTCGCTTCATCCCTTAACCATGAAACAGCACAAACCAACCACTTTCCATTAAGGATTATGGACCATTATGGCCACTTTACATGATTTTGGGGTTATTAAAACTTCAAAGTTTTTCAAACAGCTGCCTCTCGCTGTCAACGTGTAAAGTTGCCTGCAGCTTTAAGATTTCTGGACCACTTCCAAGTCACATGTCATGCTAACTGATACAATACTATCTTCTAAAGCATTGCAACTTTCTGCTTTGAAACTGGGCTTGTGTGAAACAGTTTATCTCTGTGTTCTGGTATTGCAGACATCAGTGGCGAGCCGCGCCGGTGCAGTCATGAGCGGATAACGGTGGAAGCTGTACGGACCTGGGTAGCTGCCTCTATAAAGAATGTCATGCAGCTGGAATAACACACAGGTCTCGTTCTCATGGAGGGCTTCTGTTCTGTTCTGGTGGGACGGATCACCCGTGTCAATAAAAGCCAGGACTGATGTTTTGGTGACCTCAAGGGCACCAGGTATACAACAGGAAATGTATGGGACACTGTGGACGATGATATTTTCATAGACGGTGGCATTGTCGTGCCTTTCTGTGTTGTGTTGGAGGATTTACAGTAAGATGTTTTGTGCCTCTTTGGTTGAGAGTTTTATCTGTGCCAAGTATTCAGGAACTGACAATGATCAACGTCTCTACTGTGTCTCATACTGTAATGTCTAACCTTCCTGTTTCTGTCTGCAATCTGGCAATTTAAGACGCATCTGTAAGGTATGAGGACAATGTCACTACCAGCAGAAAAAGAAAATAGTAGGGGTGGGGGAAAAAAAAATCGATACAGCTTAGTGTTGCGATATTTTGCGTGGCAATATTGTATCGATATACAGACGTCACCTATCAATCTTTTATTTTAACAATCCTATCATATGAAACTAGAAAACCTAAGGAATCGATAGCTTAGCTCCTCAGAAAGAACGCTAAATAATGCTCCAAGCTTACTCTAAATTTTGGCGAGGAACTGGCATGGCAATTTTCAAAGGGGTCCCTTGACCTCTGATCTCAAGATATGTAAATAAAAACTCTGAGATGAACGGAGTGAAAATCTTATTTGCAGTTGAAAAAAGATAATAAATCGCAATATATGTTATCGCAATACTCAGCATATCACAAAATGATCGCATCGTGACTTAAGTATCATGATAATATCGTATCATGGGGCCTCTGGTGATTCCCACCCCTAGAAAACAGGCTTCAATACTGAAACTTTTAATATTTTTTCCCCATTTGACACACACATTTACAGCAGGAGCAATCAAGTTTCATGACATAATGCATGATAACCTCTTGATTCCAGCGCTACGTTGAGGCTTTTACATCTTCACATTTTAAGGTAAAAAGAAGCTGCAAAACAAACAACTACTCAAACAGAAACTGAAGCCTAAAAAATGGTGTTTGTGTGAACCTTTTCTCCCTTTACTGCACTTTTCTGTTAATTATTAAGCATGTCAGGTCAGACAAAACTCAACTTTACCCTTCTCTTTCTGGGTTTTCAACAGGCTAAAGTATTTTTCTGTTGCTCTTGCCTTTTATGATTGTCATGTGTTGACCTAGAATACATCATGAAGGCACAATGCCAAAACGCATAAAAAATAAACAGAATCAAAATCACTTGCCATCAACCCCAATGATAGATGCAACTATACTCTCCAAACATTGCTTGCCTTTGGTGCACCACATTTGACAGACAAGATACGAATGAAGTTAAAAGTTGAAAGCTGCTGAAGCTTGGAAATCAGTTTGCAAAGCATCACCAGTGAAACAAGGAAGCATGGAAATCAAATTTGCAGCAGATTGTAGATGACCCTGACATTTTTTGCTGTGATTACAAGCCTGTTGACTGAGTTTCTCTGATAATATAGGAAATAAAAAGGACTTTGGTGAAATGTTACAGTGTACAACATGGGCGTCGGAAGCCACAGAAATAGTGGAAAAGTAAGGTTCTGCTGCAGGCTAATGATAAGTACCGTATATTCTCAGCAGAATCATGACTGACTGACAGACCTTAAATAAAAAAACTGTTTCTCCGACTGCTGCCAAGGAATGTGTGAAGGGGGAACGTTATATTATGGCTCGTATCATGTGGTGGAGGGGAGCAGGGCTACACCGTACATATGTTTCATCCAGGGTGGGGCTATATCCATAAATTCCACCCATGCGGCCCTTCCCTTGCAGGAGACCCTAACATTCACAAATTAAATGCCAGGATTGAAAAAGGTCCTACTGGTCTCTACCCTCCCTCTGGAGAGCTTGTAATTACCCCCCTGGAATAGAAAGGTCCATCCCAGGAGGGGCCACGCAACTTTCTGCATCCACTAATCTCTAGAACGCAATCAACAGCAACTGTGCAAACATGAAAAGGTAGTCCAACTAAGAACACAACACTTCCACAGTTTAGAGACATTGAGATAAAAAGGAGCAGTGTTTCTTAAAGAAAACAGCGAAAGAAGAAAGTGTTTTTCAAAGGAGGATAGACGTGGCAAACTGTAGCTTGTGGTGTAGATAATGACATTAATCTAATGGTAGGGATGGGCTTTTTCAATGTGTACGTCATAGCTGGAGTACCCACATGATGTTATCTCACATAATCACAAAGAGTGAGCTTCTATTTATAAAAGCATATAAATAGCAATAAAAACATCATTAAGCATTGTGAGTTTTCTAAAGTTTAACATCTATAGTGGCCTCCCTTCACATTTCTGCTCATAAACACATATTATAAGTCTGATTATTGTAAGTGAAAGTGTCCTTAACAAACAAATCTTAACTCAAGGTCTACCAACTAGCTTTTTCAACTCATCTCGTGGTCTTCCTCAGTGGATGGAGTTGATGTAAGCACTGGAGGGAAAAAAGCTAGTAAGATTTTATTTTTCATAGTATGATTATCTTTAGATATTTGAGATTTACCAAACTTATGTTTAAGTAGTTTCTTTGCTCCGTTATCTAATAAAAACAAGGATATAAATGAGGACTGTCAGCCACTAATCTCACATTTAGAGAGCATGGAAACTAGAGTAGTTGCCGATACCGATACCAGCATCGGCCCAAAATTCGGGATTGAGTATCGGCGAGTACGCCAGTCTATGCACCGACGGGTAATTGACATGGGAAGAAATTACTCAGCATTTTAGTAATCAACTTTCTAAGCTGCAAATTTCTATTACTTCTTTGACCCCCTAATATTAAATTGACTTCTAAATTCACAGGACAACCTGGAGAATTTAGGGATCCAAAGACAAACGATCTTCTCAGATGTAGTGGAAGGCACTGCTGTGAAAAGATTATGAAGCGAATGGCTGCAGCTGCAGTGAACGTGCTTGTAACGGATTGACAGAATGTGAGGGTTAAAAGGCTGTGGCTTAACTCGTTGATCCCTCCAGATGTAGGCCAAGCTCGCGGCGCTGAGAAATCACTGGTTAACGACTTCAGCAGAGAGATAAGAAAGAGGAGAGTGCATAAAGTGTTACAGTAGAGGTATCATATAAACAAACAAACAAATCAAATAGAGTTAATCCAACATAATCCAATCAGTATCCAGTCTGCTCTGAGGGCGAAGACAGCTTCAAAACATTGTACGGCTATTAGCTAATGTCACACATGGATGCTCTGAGAATTAGCTCAGCAGACTAAATCCATGTGAAAAGGGTCTGAGGTCTCGGCCTCGTCTGTGACCGCCAACACGGATGTGAGACTGGCTTATATCCAGCCGGACGCATGACTGACTGGCTGACACAGAGGCAAAGAATAAGGTGAAACCAAGCCATACGTATAGTGCGCAGCCATCTTGCATGGCTGCATGGCTGAGCTACAAGCTGCTTATCTCAGAGTGTGTCATAATCTCAGCAGAGAAAAAACAACCTGAGACCAGACAAGCCAAAACTAAATATTAAAAAGCTAGGAAAATCTGCTGGGAACCCTAAACCAAGAGCTCGGTAGTGCAATGAAAAATGAAACCAAAACACAAAAAAAGGATGTTTGGGGACGTTAACAAGGTCACCTGCTGTTTAACAGGATCGACCTGACAGGCTTGTCTGCCCTGCGGCCTCTCTGCTATCATCTGCGCAATGCAAACTGCTGGGACACAAACAACACTGTGTTCAGTGCCAATGTCACTGTAATTCTCCTAAAATCAGACTGATAGATTGTAAAACACCCCCCAAATGACACTTTACTTTAAGGGTTAAAAACCAGTTGTTCTAATGGATCACCTCTAGATCATAACACTGGTAAAAGTATAACAAGTTACATAACTGTGAGAAAAGAAAGAAATATGGACGTGGACAATGGTCGCCACGAAAAGCTGTAATACAATCACTCCTGAGGAACATTTAGCTGTTGACGCAGCTGGTTTCGTCTGACTGCGCGGCTGTTTTGACGGCTTTTCTACAGTAATGTTATCACACAGATACGCTATACTGTGGGAACCTGCTCGTCGTAGCAGCGGCCTAAAAGAAACTAGGACACATTCTGGTCCTGGAGGGAAGAAGGAGGCTACTGTGACTTATCTTTCAGATAAACAGAAAACTTTCCCTACCTGTCTGTTGACATACTGCGTCAGGAAAGAATGGAGGTAGAAGTTTCAGTTTATAACCAGGCTGGGATGCATTACTTTCATTAATGTTATTTGTAAGAAGTCGCAAATGTGCATCACAACAAAAAACGATAAAGAAACAAAAGGTACTTCTCTAAACAATCACAAATTCTACAAATCCAATAAGAATGTGCATGACTGACATTACCGGCTCCAGAGACGCCAACCCAGTTAACGGGAAATTACATTACCATGGTAAAAATACCAACGGCATCTCAGCTTAGGAGGCATACAAACAACAAAGAGAAACAAAGAGAGATAAACTAATGAACCAAAGCCTGAATTTATTTCCATATATTGTGCAGAGGATTATCTCAAATCAAGGCAGTCCACTTTGCAAAGCGAGTTAACTCCAGCCACAATCAGTTCCAAAGAATTAAACCAACTCTTAATCCTTGCCTCGATGCTGTTGTGAACTTTTGAACTGATAAAAGTTGCATCAACTCATGAATGAAAGAAAGATAAAAAAAAAAAGATAAAGACTAAACATATTTTTCTGGCTTTTGCTCTTTTAGCTTGACAACTTGTCAGAACTTGAGCGTGCTTTCTAGAGAGAGGGTGGGGTGGCATTTTAAGAGCAGGATAAAGCATGCCGTGCTCTGGCACAGTCTGCTGCTAAAATCTGATATCTGTCTGCTGTTTCAAGGCCTGTTAGACATGCTTCGGTCTGAGGGAGAAACATGATGCCATCTGACAATCGAAGAAATGAATCAAACAGGATGCACTGCATATTCTGCCAATCCAAGCACACTTGTAATTTCTAAAATGGTCCAATGAGTATTTTTGAAGCATTAACATGTAGCCTTAAGGCATGAAATTAGAGCACTGTGATATGTGAGGTCATCACGTAGGAGTTGAGCTTTGTCTGGCATAGACTTCAAAACAAGATTTATATTTTGGTCGTGTTACAGCTCAAAATCAGATGAAGAAGCCTGCACCTGCTGGATACTACCACAGTCACCATCTTTTGAGATAAGATGCAATAAGGTACTATAAGATACGACCATAAACTGTAAATGAAAAGTAGACGTAATCACCGTGATGTCACCCATTAGTTTGTGGACTGCCGTTTTGAAGCCTCGGGTTCAGCATTTTGGCTGTCGCAATCTTGGCTTTTTGGAAACAGAAGTGATACAAGAGGGTGGAGCTAAATACAACCTAGCAGGTTTTTTTAGGCCACCAAAATGTTACAGTAAACTTTCATGAACTGTAAACACACTATGAAAGAGTTCAAGTTTTAAGATGAAAACACGGACATCTCCCAGACCGGACAACGCCGTGGTAGCGACCTGTCAATCACAAGGTAGCTACGCCCTAAAGCATCCCCTGCTTTATGGTCTATTTGACTCTAAATGGGACCATCATTTACTAAATGAACATCATGCTGTATTGAAGAAGACTTGAAACTAGCGATTGAGACCATAAACTCATGTTTACAATGTTTACTGAGGTAATACATCAAGTGAGATGTAGGCTCATTTTCTCATAGACTTCTATACAATCAGACTTCCTTTTGCAACCAGAGGAGTCGCCCCCTGCTGGCTATTAGAGAGAATACAAGTTTAAGGCACTCCCACATTGACTTCACTTCTCAGACCCCACAGTTGCCCACTGGGTACGAGATACAGGAAATCTTCTCACCTCCAGTATTTAACAGCTGAAATGCTGTTAAGTAACAAAGCTGTATTGGTGAGCGTGATAAGTTTTGCTTTGATATGTTGAACACACGTCAGCTTTCCGTGATTGAGCTGTTATTACCATAACTACAAGTAGCAGCCTGAACTGATGACTGCACAAAATTTGCTGTCAGACAAAATGCTGGCATGCAACCAGCTGGAACCTCTCCTGGAAAAATAACAACAACAACGCAAAAACAAGATAGAGGGCTCACAGACACACCAAAACTGCAAACTCATTAAAAAATTTCCAGCACCTGTGCTTTGGGAATTAACATTAATAATGTAACCTTGACAAAGGGGATGGAGGCGAGCAAGGATTGAAACATGAATCCCACTAGGCCCATAAAACCCCCTCCCATCCTCCCAAACCAACATCTCGGTTACGGGACTCCCCCACACACGTACAGCAGGACCCACATGCTCCCTTTGTTTGAACCGCAGCATGGCTACACTCTTTCCACATCTTGTGGCTAAGACACACAAAGTGATTAATTTTGGATGCTCATTGTCATGATAATCTGAGGTTCGCCTCTCGGCCTGGCAAGAGATCAGTCGCTTTCTAACTTTACAACTGAACACAACTCGTGGGCAGGAAAAGCAAAGAGAGGCTATTAATTAAAAAACGACACAAGCTGTAAAAGGTTAAGCGATTAAAAGAGTTCAGTCGGGAAGAAAACCAAGCAAGCGAGGTTAAATATAGCCTTTCTGTCATGTGACAAACTGTAACAGCCTGAGACAATTATGTCACTCCAAATAACAGGCACTCAACCAGGAAAAACTGAAATGTTTATTAGAGTGTATAGTGCATTTATAACTGTGTTGAGATGGGAGCAGTTAGAGGACTTCATCTTTTTAGCTTTGGGTGAACATTACAGCTCAGTACGCGCAAAACCACTGACTGCTGTGTCCCCTCTGTTAATGTATGTTTAGAGATCTCACTTATCACACATCACTGTAATGTGGTCTTATATATATAGCCTATATATTTCCTAAGGGAAACCATTTTTTCATAGAATAGATTTACTGTTGTCTACAGGATAAAATAAGTAATAATAAAGAAAGCTCTGGTGATTTCCTGCTTATATCATAGCTAAAGAAAAAACAACTGGAAGTGTGGATGAGAGTGACTTTAAGGGTAAAATGCCGAATTTGAAATATATATGTAAACACAACCTCACATTTAAAAGTAATATCTCAATAATTCTGTGGTTAGGTAACCTTCTATGCATTAGAAATATCATAATATGCTTTAAAATGGTCCTATTGATCAACTTGTAAGACTAGATGCTGCATTTTACGCATTGTAGCTCTGCTTTACCTCTTTAAATCTCTGCCGGCATCCAAAGTAGCACAGATTGTACCGTGCTGTCGAGGGTAAAACTGCAACAAGTTCAGATTGGCCTAAAATATAATTTCATAGGTCACCCAGTTCTAGTTATAGAAGCATGAGACTGCAGATCAAGGCTTGTTTCTCAGGAGGGAGCCTGCTCGGAGGAGATGAGTCTGTACTGCAACAACTGTGAACTTTGAAAACACACCTAATAATTACACTAGTTTCAGTGGATGGAGGCTAATGTGCCAACTTTTGCAAGCGTGTTAGGAATCACACTAAACTCAAGCAGTGACGTTAGGGCTCTTCAGATTTTACAATATCAATAATTAGAATCTAGTGCAATTCAGTGATTGTGAGTGTTTTCCCATCAAACCCAGTTCACATCATCGAGTAGCTGAAATGCATTTTTTATTGCTAATAAAGATTTTGTGAAATAGTGAATGACTTGCCATGAAGGATCAATTACTCACCAAAGGGTCTGAGAGCTGTCAGGCTCAAGCCCATTAATTAAAAATCTGCCACCACTGAGTGGCTGAGCTGGAAACGGGGTGAGCTGCCCTTTCACCTCCAAACAATCAGGAAGGTCAAGAGTCAGTGGTCTTGGGAGGGGACAGGCAGAGTGCAATTGTTGGGTGGATATCTAAACTCAACTGCCAATGTAAATGTTAAGGGTGTGTTTTTACTGAAAAGGGGAGGTATGGGAAAAAAGTACTTCTTTCTGTTTGCTTCAAAAATTTAATCAAATGGATGCATGTTTCTAGATTATTATTATTTGCACGCTTGGTAATGTTATGTACGTGCACAATATACCATGAATTAATTTAAGTTTCATTGATTTAGAACTATATCTCTATACGTATACATGTTCTTTTCTGTCAACATGAACTAATACAAAAAATTGAATCAAATGGCAGACTGTAAAAGATGTACTCAAAGTGAAGCTCTTGGCACTGACATTTTAAAGGCTGTAAACAAAGGATTAGGGGCTAGGCTTGTGTTTTAATCCAAAACAAACTTTCCAAGCTGTAATTTCTAACAGAAAAATTGGCATATCAAGCAACCCAGTCTCACAGGAAGGCGTATAAATAGCACAAAATTTCAAGGACATTCTGCGTTTCATGTGGACGCATTTTAGGATTTTTGCATGTCATTTGTACGTCGCTTTCCGTGTGTCATTTTTACGCCGTGCAACAAAACTACGTTAACGTCCGCAGTTAGTTTGAGGCAACAAAACCACTTGTCAGGTTTAGGTTATGGTTAGGCTTAAAATAAGTATGTAAACTAAGTAAAATACGTACGGAAACAACATAACGTGATTACAGAAAACACGTCACAAAGGTCACTAAAAAACATGTGACGAACATCACTAACTTACAAAACAAAGCATCGGTCTTTAACACCAGCCTCCTGGTTGAACGCAAGAAAGGTTGTTATTGCATGCTAAATACCTTGCGCTTTATTGTATCATTCATACACTTTTTTGTGTGAACGGGCTGCATCAAGAGCTATGACTGAGGGTTTCTCTCAGAAGCTGAGGTGGTAAGGCACCCACGTCCTAAAGTATCTCATCTCATGATCAAATTTGTTCGTAGACTGCCGAAACAAAAGCTACACGGAATATGATGGGTTTCCCTTTGTGATATAGCAACTCTGGTCTTTCTCCCTAAAGGTTTATGTTTTATTTCTCAAAAAGTGTTTTCATTTCTTTATGACAGAGAAGAGAGGAGGTGGTCCATCTCTGCTTTAAAACACTGTAGGAAACCTCAAAGTCTTATCTGTTTTTCTCTCTTTGCGGGTCTCCACCAAGCTCAATGTTAGGGATTAGATGAGCCTTTGGTTTATAATAATCAACTTGTTACAAATGAAAAATTGTAAAGCTGAGAGGTAGTCCAGCTCGGGCCACAAAGCAACAATCCTCAAAATGTGAGGTTGGGTCCTGGGTGTGGCCAACAACGGCTGTCTAATCCCAGCTGTCCCAACAGCGAGGGCAAGTGCAAAGCCGGGCCAGACTGGGGGCAGGGTGTGGCATGGCAAGGGCTGCCATGGTGACGCAGCAGGCCTCGATAGAGAAGGGATGCTAAATGAAGCTATTGTCTGGCCCAAGTGAAGCACACCGCGCAAAGAATGGCACATTCAAACAGTCATACAGGCCTATTGTTGTGGCGGGCCAGCAGAGCGCTGCAGGTCCACGGTTTATCCCACAGGATCCACGACACATCACACAGAGAGAGCTGGATCTGAGCGCATGAAGCTCTGACACCAGAAGGGAACAGTACTGACGTGGAATCAGCATACTTGCCGACCTTGAGACATCAAGACAACATCATTTATATCCCTAATATGGCCCAGGATGCTAAAAAAAGAACCCAACAACTGACAGCTTAAATAAGGATATATATTTTCATTATCCTCACTGAAAACAGTAATCACCGGAGCTGTGGTTTAACACCTGCCTCTCCACATTAATGCCAACACAACATACAGAAACCATGCTGACATATGGTGGTCTTAGGGGCTCAGCTGTGTTATAGCCACTCCTTAATGACATCCACCATTGAAAAAATAATTAGTCTATACCTCCCCCCCTGTTGTTGGTGCTGTCGTTTACTCTTTCACTCTGTAGTGCTTAATGGGAGCCAACCAGGGAGGGCTGGTCCCCCCTGCTGCATTGCCAGTCCTGTGAAACGTAACACTCAGTTCATTAACCCAGTTCCCCGAGAGAGCTTCAGTAGTGCTTGTGTGTGCTGACAGACAGAAGAGCAGGTACAATACACTGCCACTGGACTGGCAGCTTTGGTGTTGGTGCTTTGATGTGTGGAGTGAGAACTGAACTCAAGTCTTCATGGGGATGACCAATCTATCACCTTACAATCTTATTTATCATCATCAATTCTAGCTATATCAGTTTTCTATTGCCATCCACTGACATATTCTGATGTCAGTGAAAGGTGCAAGAATGACTGATTGGGCTGATTTTATTCACTTTCTTAAACATCATCAAAGCTCAGCCTGCTTTCAGTGCAGAATGGTCACCAACTGAGGAAATGTAAGGACAGAGCAGCTTACATCACAACAGAAACAATTGACCAATGTGTGCTCCGGTTCTCCGCCAGTGCCAACTGAAACTGAGTCACAATGCTGCACTCAGTTACACCAAGCACAGTTTTTGTCAAACTCCGTTTCCAACGGCAGCACAGTGAATATTGGCGTCTGTGACAACAGGAGGATGACGTGACAGAAACATCAACAAATGACTGGTGCCAACAAAACAAGGCGTCAGTTGCTGTAGCCAAAGGCTGTGTTGGTCTACTGTAGAGGAAGCAACGGCATCACTTAATGTGCCTAAGATTGTTATGGATGACTGGCATAGCTCCCAACAGCAACTAATAAGCTGAAGGAACATGCAAAACACCAGTTTCCCCAGGAAACCGACGTTCGTGTCTCGTGCGAAACAGTCATACAACATATTTGCTTCGTTTTGTTGCTTGAACCTAAGTAGTTTTGTTGCATTTTCATTTTGTTTTGTTTCAATTAGTAACATTAATCACGTGTTCAAATCTGTTTAATACCACAACTGTTATCTGGGAGAAAATATGTTTCCGTCAAAATGTTTTTTAATTATGCGGTCTAGTTGTATGGGAGCGGCTCACCTTTAAAAACCTAATGCACAACAAACAAGTCATGTCAGCGTAAATCCCCTTGAGGCAAAGAAGAGATTTTACATATTGGGCTGTATAAAATATATTGGCTTGAATACTGGTGCATGTCAGAACAAGCGTATTATGAGCAGCATCAAACGGGGTTATACTTTAATCGGACTATACAGGCAACCAATTGCGAATCTGCCAATTCCTATTATCTGTGATTAGTCTGTCATATCAGCCAATAATACTGGCCTATGGATAAATATTTGTCAGGCTCGAATAGAGAGGCTTAAAGCACATACCACTTGGGAAAACATGCAGCTACAACAAATCATATGCAATGTGCACCTATTCAGAAAAACAAGACGCGTGATTCAAATGTCAGGGCTTGTCGATGCTGATCTGTAACCGGCCAACTCCCTGTCTGAGCACTAACACTGTGGACAAAATAACAGCATGGTACATCACGTAAGGCTTCTCCCATGTTTACAGTGAAAACATGTCTGCAGATCACACTGCAGCAGTAAGCCCTCTCACAAGGCAGCGGCCCATTACAAGCATGTACAGGCCCCCTCAATGATTTAGAGCGTTTTAATTCTCGGGAATGCAAGCTTTTTCTGATAAGCGCCTAACCGGGAATAAGCCACTAGAATGGTTATGCCGAGAAAATCTCCGTGTTGTGCTCTCTGGCTGACTTTGTGGCTTTCACAAGCGAGTCATTCCACTTCTCAGCAGAGCGATAAAAGTGAATATTAACACAGAACAGGTGAAGTATCATCTGTCTGAAAGCTCCAGAGGCCGGTCCTTTCATCAAGGGTAATGTGGCTGTCGGGGCCCTTTATGAGGGCCAAGCAAATTGTGAACTCAATTTATCAATCACGGTCACGGATGACAACGGTATACTGGGACATGTGAGGAGATGATCAACCCTGATTATCAACATAAACACAATTTTGTTTGAGGATAAGCGCGCATTTGTTGTTATCTTAGCACAGCTCAAATCTAAACTTAATCCACATAAAAATCTGTAAAGGCAAGTTAGAGGTTATCAAGCATTTGTGGACCTGTGTGCCTACAGATTACAGACTCGCTGATAAATTGGCCCTGGCAGATATAGACCAGGCCTGTATTTATTTATATTTTTCTCTACAATTTCACTTAAAACTGTTTTGTTCAATTTGCACACAAGTTCTTAAAATGAGAGGATACTCTTCATTTGTCAAGTATTTAATTGAAGGTATTAAAAAAAATAGATTTTAAAATGTGGTTATTTCATATAGACTATTTATTGAACATAAAAACTAGAAAACGCGCTATATCTTGATGTATATCATTATCGAGATATGAAATTACCTATATTGGAATAGAATATTTTGGCTATATCGCCCAGCTCTACCATCAACCCCATATCCATCCATATAGGCTGCTACATCAACCTTCAAGCATCAGTATAAGGAACTAAGATCCCCAAAAGATACCAAAAATATAGATAGGTAGATAGGTATGACCTCCTTAACTTTGTGTTACGTAAATCAATGAAACGTTAATGATCACAGTGGTCCATACACACACACCTTTCACATCTAGTCTAGTGAATGTAATGTCTTTTTAACTTTCCCTCACTTTGCTGGGAGACCCATAGAGGACCCCCTCTCAGGGACCCTCTGGGGGGTCCCCGGACCTCAGTTCGGATGAACAGATCGTCTCTTGATAGCTTCATTGGGTGCATGTTTTAGCTACAGCCTTTGAAAGAGCGGTTGGACAGGTCAGCCCCCCCACACACACACACACAGCAGAAACAAATAACAATTTGCAAAAGAGATGCAAATGTCACCTGACTCCTGTCTGTTTGACCCCTGTCTAGACCGGGTTTAGAAAATGATAGCGCAATAAAACAAGATACATCAGCTAACGCAGTAAAAAAAAAGAGTTAAACAAAGTGTAGCAAAATATGAACCATTTAAATCGAAGGAAGTTATAAAAAATAGGAGCAGTATATACAGTATTGACAATAAACAGACTATTAACAAAATTGCACAAATGGAAAAATTATATTGCACAGTGAGAATGAAATGAAATTCCACCTGAAAAATATTGCACAGTATGAATGAATTACACCTGAGTAATAATAATATTGCACAGTCAGTGTAAAGTAAAGTGCAGTTATTGTCAGTTGTTGGTGTTTAAGTGGTCTACTGTGAGCAGTGCTGGTTGTGGAGTCTGACAGCTGCAGGAAGGAAGGAAGGACAATAATATAAAGTCTCCATTAAAGTTGATTAGAACTACAAAGCACTTTGGGAAAACTACAAGAAAACTAAATAGACACAGATAAACCATCCCCACTCAAAGATGTACAACTGGAAAGCATTTACAGTCAGCTTTTTATGCATTTTAAATAGTATTTCTGAGGTTTCTATGAGGAAAAGCATTGTTGACATCCTATAATTACATTCAATTACCTGATATTTTCAACCTGATAATTTTTCCACTTGTGCAATTTTTTTAATAGTCTGTTTATTGTCAATACTGTATATACTACTCCTATTTTTATACTTCTTTCTATTTAAATGGTTCATATTTTGTTACACTTTGTTTAGCTCTTTTTTTACTGTGTTAGCTGATGCATCTTGTTATTTTACATCATTTTCTATGAGGAAAAGCATTGTTGACATCCTATACAGTTTTTATGCACCATTTGGAACAAGCTGCACAAGTGGAAAATGATATTGCACAGTGAGTAAGATAGCAAGATAACAACAAATGTGCACAAATAAAATTGTGTTTATGTTGATATATTCAGGGATGATCATCTCCTCACATGTCCCAGTACCTAGACCAGGTTTAGGTCATTGAAGCTCGAGGAAATGCAACAAAAGAGCTTCCTTAAACTCGCACACAGTTAATGATAGCTGTTGTGTTGACCGGCCACACCGGTACGGAGGTCACCACCAACACAACGGGCCGGTGTGGCTACATTGTTTCAACCCGGTATTGTTTCATCCGTTCACAGGGAGAGTTTTCTCCTATAACGACGTCGTCCTTACCTCGTCACGTTGCACATTTTTCTCGGCCCACAAGTTCATCAGGTAAAGCAGAAAAAGTGGAGCGACAGAGAGAAAAGTCCAGACTGCACGAAGATAATTCAACAGACTGGTTGGTCCGAGCAGCTCGTGATGTCATCGGTTTACTCTGATAGTCATTGCGCATGCGTGATCATTTTGTTAGCCCAAGTGCTTCATGGGTGTTGTAGTACAGGCAAGGCAAGGCAGCCTTTTTTGTATAGCACAGGGGTCAGCAACCTTTACTATCAAAAGAGCCCTTTTAGGCAAAAAAATAAATAAAAAATCTGTCTGGAGCCGCAAAACATTTGAATATTGTGATGAAGGTAACAGTTTATAGTCTAAGTATATAAGTCTAATGCAGTGAGGGCCAAAGTGCAAATGTACTACGGAGTGTTAGGGCCACATTGAGGGAATAGAAATCGGAGATTTCCAGAATAAAGTCATAATATTACGAGAAAAAAGAGTCGTAATATTACGAGAATAAAGTCATAACTTTATGAGAAAAAAAGAAAATAGCACGTAAAATTACTACTTTATAATATTATGACTTTATTCTAGAATAAAGTCTGAGATTTCGAGAATAAAGTCATATTACGAGCTCGTAATATGACTTTATTCTCGAAATCTCAGATACATTTTTTTTCCCTCAATGTGTCCCTAATACTCCGTCGTACCATAGACCTACAACAATGATACATACAAATTAAAATGTGAACAAAGAACAGTTATTCATTTCCATTTTTATAAATCCACAGGGAGCCACTGGAGAGGAGCTAAAGAGCCGCATATGGCTCTGGAGCCGTAGGTTGATGACCCCTGGTATAGCACATTTCAGCAACAGGACAATTCAAAGTGCTTTATATAAACATGATCAACAGGTTTATATTTACTTCAAAGTTTTCTGTAAAAATCAGAGATTGTAAAAACAAAAAATAATACCTAATATAAAAAAATACCTGGTAAACTTTAAAGCACAACGATCTGCACGACTACAATATCACTTCAAATGGATAGGGCCATTAGTCTCCATGTATAATGATGTGGTGCCATCTGGTGGTGCAACAGAAAACTGCATCATTTGAGTCGTAAATTGATTCCCAGCATACATGTGCTGTTGACACTTTGCCATTACATACATAGATTGGTAATACTTTACAATAAGGTACAATATACATATAATACAATGATAATAGATGAATTGTTAATGAGTACTTCTCTAATAATTCCTAATGAAGAGGAGGAGAGCAATCATGTGCACATTTCTTCATCCAGTAGTTATAGATCTGGACTTGATCTCAGGCCTTTATAGCAGCTGATTGGATGAAACTTTAGATCACACAGGTGAGATGTGACACGTGCGTAAAAGTGACGTGCATTATGTGGTTGCCATGGTTTCTCTCCAGGTGCATCATTTGTAGAAGAGAATTATTTAAACATAAACAAAACTTCTAACTGCTAGAAAGGTTTGTTCACAAGTTTCACTCAACGATTTTATTGTGAATTAACAATTCAACTGAGGATTTGATCCATCCTGATAAAGACTAAAGACTCACAGAGACTGACCAAAGAGACTACACTAACTTCCATCATGGAAAATGTGAGATTTGAACACTTTCTATGTGTTTTACCATCGAGGCTCATATAGGAGAAGTTTGCTTTCAAGGCTTTCTGGCAGAAAAGGTTTATTTTAATCCAAACTATGATCTTTTCCCAAACATAACTAAATGGGTTTGTTGCCTAAACGTAAGGAGATTTGTGGCAGAAAGTCCTTTAATCAAACTTCTCTCATGTGCTCTCAGATCCCTCATCGTACATTGTTAACAGACTCTGCCAACACCGTCACATAGTATAGGACTACACAAAATATACTATGGCAGAAATAAATTATTATTATATTATATATACAAATTAAACAATATATATTATAAATTATATTAATAGCCTATTGATACATGTAGGGAAACCTGCACCGGATTAATGTATATGTTCATTAAAAAAAATGTGCATGAAAAGATCAAACCTCAAACCTTAGCCTACTAATAATAATAATAATAATTTAATGTTTTTATGTATCTAATAAAATAATTGATATCACATATTGATATCTGGGACACACAGTGCTATTGTGGATTTAAGTGTAGCCATGAGTACAACTCTGAAGTACTTGAATTTAGTAATTCCCAGAAGATATGTCACATTATATTAAATATGGGTCTTGCTTTATTACCTGACCTGTCGTGAAGGCCCCAGCTGTGTCAAAGAAAAACCTTCATTATTTTAATTTTTGTGCTGTCATTTTGCAAATTCTTAAATTAAAAATATTCATTCAGGTCACTGCAACAAATCTGTACCGGAGTAATTTATCTATTCATTTAAAAAAGACAAAAAACGAGGCCTTCTGCCAGCATCCCACCTGCTGAGCTGCTGGTGGTCTCCAAGGTGACCCCTGAACCCCAGCTCCCATCTGCTGCACTGCACGACGACGGCCCTGTCATCATCCACAACCGCTCGGTGGAAGAGTACCAATGGATCTACCACGAAGTGGTTGATGGCATGCTGACGTATGTTTGAGTCAAAACTCTTCATTCTTCAATAATTGCAACCTAAAAAAATGCTGATTTCTAACCCTATTTTTTAAGCTTTTTAATCACATGAACCATTATGATTAAATGTCCGTTTCTTCTGCTCCTCACAGGTTCAAGAATGGCCGTCCCCGTCCATACAGCTTGGACCTTGGCCGTCGCATTAAGCAGAAGCTCTGGGAGAGGCTGGATCGTCCCATGCTGACGTCATCAGTCGGTGAGGACGGGCTGGTTCGTGTGGAGACGTCGTACGGAGTTGGAGTCTATCCTCCACTGTATGATGTCGACACCCTGGGAGAACCTAACCCGAGGACACCACCTAACAAACGAGCTAAGATGAATTATCATTAATAGTTCAATAATCTGTAAATAATACTGTGATTTTAAGTTAAGTGTATATAATATTGTGATTTTAAGTTTTCTTTATAAGAATAACCTTTTCCACCTTAAGTGTTCATCCTCTGACAACCTCCACCAATAGCCAATTTCAACCAGCTCCAGACCTGAACTCAGCAGCCATCTGCTGTCCTAGCCTCCACCTGCAGACAGCAGACAGCTGCAGACAAGTGCTCCACCTAAAACCTCTTCCAGCCTCATTCCACCGTCTCCTCCGCCTCTAACGGCTAAAACAACCTGTTACATCTGCAACCTCTGTCAACCTCCACCACCAGCCTCTGCCAGGAACCTGCAGCCGCCTCCATCTGCAGATTCTGGCAGACAGCTGCCAGACCTCCACCTACAGCCTTTGTCAGCAACCTGCAGCCGCCTCCACCTGCAGATTGTGACAGACAGCTGCCGGCCAAACCTCCACCTACAGCCTTTGTCAGCAACCTGCAGCCGCCTCCACCTGCAGATTGTGGCAGACAGCTGCAGGCCAAACCTCCACCTACAGCCTTTGTCAGCAACCTGCAGCCGCCTCCACCTGCAGATTGTGGCAGACAGCTGCAGGCCAAACCTCCACCTAAAGCCTTTGTCAGCAACCTGCAGCCGCCTCCACCTGCAGATTGTGGCAGACAGCTGTCAGCAAAACCTCCACCACCAGCCTCTGCCAGTAGCCTATAGGCACCTGCACCTGCAGATTCTGGCAGACAGCTGCGCTCCAGACCTCCACTACAGGTTCTTTCATTAACTTGCAGCCTCCACCTCCACCTGCAGATTTTGGTAGAAAGCATCTGCCTGAACCTCCATCCGCAGCCTCTGCCAGGAACCTACAGCCACCGCCTCCACCTGCAGATTCTGGCAGACAGCTGCCGACCAAACCTCCACTTACAGCCTCTCTCAGCATCCTGCAGCCTCCAACTATCACCCAGGGAGCCCTTAAAACATCATGCGGATGCAGAGGTAAGACACACATTTTAAACATTAGCAAGATGAACAGAAATTCATGACATAAATCTTTATTAACGACTAAAGCACAAATCCCCTCTTTAGCATTTACACAGAATTTGAGCTTTTTTTCATTGTGACAAGATTATCTGCATACTGATAATGACAAGCAGGAACTATCCTATTGCCATGTCAAGACTTAAGTTGAAGAGCAGGGCCAGGGACACACTCCGTATGGTAAATATAACATTCTAGATAACATACAAATAGATAACTCTTTAATAATAGTCTGGGCTGACGAATTAAAGCTGCCTTTACATTCAAATGTAAAGGCAGCTTCTTCTTCTCACAGGTATTCTGTTGTGTGAAGGAAGAACACGCAGCCATCAACATGAACCTACATTATCTGGAAAACGGGACCGTGATGCTGAACTTCATCTACCAGAAATAGCTCTTCTTCCTCCCACAAGGCTTTGCAGTTAAGGTACTGCATTCTCTTTGAGGTATTTCTTCAGGCTCTGATGGACTTCACAGACGTCCAGATCTGACAGGAGCTGATCAACTGCGGTGCAGATAATTCATTTTACAACAGTTGTGCATCAGAGATGCTTATTCCTCCTCCTCATCCTCCATGTTCACCTCCAACTTCTGCTCTTCCCAAAACTCAATAAATTCCATCAGTTTCACTAGCAGAAAATAGATTCCTTAATGATTGACATTTTTGTGTTTTTTTTTTTTTTGTTAATTTGAATGCTATTTTCTAACAGGACACTTTTCTCTTCAAAATAAGGTGTTAACAAAGGGAACTGTATATACAAAATACATATATGGAAATAAGATTGATTGGATTATATTCACCAGAAGTATAAATCATTACATGTCCCTTATAAATTAAAAAGAAATGCCACTAATTTGTGAGGGAAATGTCTTTATTCTTTAATTTTTGGGTTACTGGAATTTTTTTTTATTATAAATGTTTCCTTACAATGACTGATTTATTTGACTTCAGGATATCTTTGACTACATACATGCTAAAAATCAAATTTTTACTGTATTAATTTAGATATTATCCAAATTAAAAGTCCCTAGAAATGTATGATTTAACTTTTTCCCATGGTCTAGTGTTTAAAAAGTTAAAAAATTGCAATAAATCGTAATATCGAAATCGCAATACTTATCGAATCGACATCCTAGTATCGTGATAGTATTGAATCGGGAGATGGGCGTATCGTCCGGGCCCTAACACCATACTGCATCTATTATTGTCCCTAACAATTACATTTGTGGAGGCATAAAAATCATCCAGCATTTAATCACTTGACAACAAGACTTACCGCAGCGTTTTGTGTCAGAGTCCCTCTCTGATAAAATGCTAACTCATTTGCGGGTTTTAGGATTCATTCCTGTAGCACTCAATTCATAAATGTACATTTACAAAAACAAAACATTTGCTTATTATATTTTAAAAAATAAATGATATGATACACTAAATATTCAATTGAGCTCATCTGTTTTAAAAGCAACAAAAACTTTGAATACCCTTTTGGCTTTTTGAGGGAATTATAGATACAACTGCCTCTCAGTAAATCCCGAATTCATTAACGACCATATTATTATAGAAAAATAAACATTCACAATATCTACACATTGTAACACTGCATTATTTGCATTGTTTTGATGATATGACACTGGAAGACATGAGTCATGCCAGAGCTTCTGTTTTATTATTCACATTTACAGAATTCAATGTGTGAGTACAGCGTTTATACAGAAAGCCCAACTTGTCCATACAGCAAACAGACATATAACACATCTCCTCACACTATGTACAGATTAAGCCATGATAAAGCCTGGGCCACTAGCACACTTGGCATAACACTCAGTCACTCAAGGTTCAGAACAAGTCGATGGACTCTAGATGTTCAATAATGTGACATATAACACATGTATTAGTGTTGCTGGAATGGTGTATACCTGAAAGGGGGGCAGCCGGAGGAAGAGAACTGGGCAAATTCAGGATTGTCTGAAGCGAATTTGAAGTGTGAATCTGAACATTTACACTTCAGACACAATAAACCATCTCTTCATCCATCAATAAATTATGCCCATTGCTGATAATGTTTTTTTTATTTATTTTTTTTTAAATTTTGGACTGTGTTTTTGTGTTTGGTTCGCTGCTCAAATGAAGGTGATGTTTTGTTGAGATAGAAAATAGAAATATGATCACTAGTTTAGTGGTGGAACAGTGTCAGCAGCACCATGTTGGTCCTGAGGTTAAGTGTTTCAAGTGGGGTTTTGTCAGCCACAGAAAAAGAATTGCATTAAATGTTAGATGACCAGAGACCTACTCAGCAGCTAGTAGAAAAAAAAAAATAGGTTATTAATATGGAGTGTTAACTTTGTCTAGTGGGGGAAAACAAAATGTGTATTATGGTTTGGGTGATGATTTCAGTGTTTTTCTTTTTGAGGTGCAGCGTCTGGATTTTATTAAAGGTCTCCTTTTCATGTAGAGATAACGCTTGCAGGTCTTCTTGCTACGTTGTCAAGTTAAATCGTAACAAAAACAATAACTATGAATCTCTGAAATGAAGTCCAACTCATTATAAATGCCTTAAAACATTATACATACTGAATATGACTTGAAAATTGTAAAAAAAAACCCGACCCAATATCACATCAAGACTAGCATCTTTCTGTCTCCGTGGGGTTGATTCATGCCTGCCTCACCACTGTGGAATTTAAAACTATAAAACAAACACCAATTCCTAATTGCTGCAATACCTTCAGTAAGAGATCTTTTACATTTGTAACTTTTAAACACTCTCTCTACAGATGTTGTGCAGACACAGATTCTCAATTTGGCAACCTTTTTTGGTAAAACAAAAATACTGTTTTGTTACCCACTTTCAATCACAGTATCTTTTGGAAACTGCAGCATATGATGTGTTCATTTCAGGGATCATCAGATCACCAAAAATACAAACTTAATATATTTGGATTGTTCATTAAAACAGTGTTTCCAGCTTGATACTTGAAATTTCATGTTACAGAAAAATTGGATCCTCTGGCATCCAGATTCTGAACAGATGACACTGAATGAAAAAAATAATGAAATGCGATTCATGACAATCTATATTCATCTTTACTTTAATACGCTGGATTTGTTCTGCCTGGCCTGTTTAGTTAATACTGAGGATTTACAACATTTTCTATTCTCCCCCCTCTAAATCATGAGAATATTTAGAAGGGCTTTTAACCATTAATCATTACTGATAGCAGCAAATCAATTGATTATCTCACTCCTCAACCTCTGCAGCGGCTTAGAGAGTAATAGAATTAAAATTGTTAAATCTATATTCATCTTTGGTAGATTAGACTACAGCAAAATCAAACACATTTAGTGTTTAGGGGATCAAATTTGCATTTAAAAAAAAATGTCCTATAACTCAAAGTACATTTCACTAACACAAATCAGCAACGTCTCACCATTAGAGATGATTTTCCAGTCACCACTTAGTGTCATGTAAACCAGTGCCACCGCGGCTGAAGGAGTGTGAACACTGCAAGAAATACTGAGACATGGGTTAGTGTTTTATTCTTCAAGTCTGGTACAGAGCTGACACTGAATCGGGGTAAAAATCAAGTTGACAGAGTGATGGGTTGAAAGGTGGCGGGGGGGAGAGATCAGGATGGAGTGGTTTAAGAGATTTTCACATTTGGAGTGCTTGTGTGTGTGTGTGTGTGTGTGTGTGTGTGTAAATTTGTGTGTTAGAGTTCGGTGCCCACTGCTTCAGAAAAAAAAGGGTTTTGTGAGAAGCACAAGGCCGGGGAGGTTATGGCCACGGGGAGAAAGACGGAGCACCAGGCTCCTTTGTTCTCTTGCTCTTGGTTTTTGTCACTAGTCCAGCTGTTAAGCCAGAGGTCAGTGGAGTTGAGACACTACGCCAGGGAGCGCTGGCGAGGCTTGATCCTAGGATAGAGCTGCGAAGAAAACAAACAGAAAGACATGTTTAAATGTGCGATTGATAACGTTGATAGCATTCAGCCACTAGATGTCACACCTTAATGGAAGCCTTGTTTAGAAGTGGGAACCAAACATCAGATATCTTCCACAGAGATAAACAAACGAGACAACAACATTTTTAAAATGATTAATTCACAATCATAATTATTTTTTTTTTTTAGAAGAAGTGACTTTTATGTGGCACCTTTCTAAAAGCTCTGTGGATGTATTTTTTTTTATTATTCATCTACATAAAAATGCTATCAATAACACCCTTAACATGACTGATTTGACTTGTTCACATTTGTTATTATGTACTTTGTCACTGACCTGTCTGTGTACCCGTGACTCGATCTGGGCAGTAAACTGGATCCATTG